>SKCR01052196.1:0-105673 GCA_019454045.1 Zanthoxylum bungeanum | reverse complement strand
AAAATTTAATTTCAAACTCTTTAATTTTATTTTTAGTTTAATGTAATCTAAATTCAAATTCATAATTTTTTAATCTCATTTATTTTTTATAAAATCATTATTAATTTATTTTCTTAAAAAAAACCGAATTGAACTGGAACCGGAACCGAACGGTTCGATTCTGGTTCCGGTTCCATGACAATCGGCCGGTTCGGTTCCGGGGGCCACCTCTAATTCTAACTACTTAGCTATTAATGTTATTGTCAACAGTCACACACATGTATGTATGTATGTATATATTCACGTGCGGCTCCTTTCTTTTTTGGGCATTGATAAACACCATCTTACTTGAGCGTCGGAGTGTCTTAACAGGTACCACTCATTCATTTTAGGAAGGAAGAAGATGAGAGGAACTCCCTGTTTTAAACAAATTCGTAAAGGTAAAATTCTCACGCCCTTCAATTATCATTCTAGTTGCTCGGATATTATCTGCAATTTATTGTAACAAACATCATATTATAAGTTATAATAATGGTTTTTGGTTATCTCTGTAAAAATTTATTTGACATTCTTGTCCAGCAAATTCGCTCCATTTCATAACTCAAATGGATGTACAAAAAGGTACTCGATACTATAGAGGATGTGGCTGTGGCTATGGCTATGGCTTTACCCCGGCAATGATGCTACTTGCTGATTTCTAATGGGAAGCTTGCTATATGGTTAATGGCTCTGTTCTAGTAATCTAAAAAGATTAAGTAAATTATTTATGTGAAAACAATTATGTACAAAAACTAAGCACCTTTTTTTAGTCTAATAATATGTAGATCAAAAGGCCAGAATTTTGCCATGACTGTAGGGATGGCAATTTTACCCGCTTACCCGCAAAAACCCGCCCGCAATGGGTAGGGTTTGGTAAATATATTAGTTGGTGCGGTGCGGGTTTGGTAATTTAAAGCAGAACCTGCTGCGGGTGCGGTGCGGGTTTGGTATTTTAGTAAAATATGCGGGTAGCCGCATACCCGCAAAATCAATTTTTTAATTAACCTGCACACCAAGAAATCTAATTACTGCCTCAATCTAAGTAGTCTGCAATTTCAAGTGTCTTTTAATCTTTTTCAGGTTTTGTTAAAAAAAGTTCAGTTGTGAATACTTTTTTCATTGAATTTCAGTTACTTGTGTAAGTGTGGACTACTTGTAAACTGTTACAATAAGAGGAGCACATATGAATTATTTTCCCTGCTTCTTTATCTGACGATTCTGTTGGCATGATGTATTTGCTCAATTGGATTTCTTCCTATGATTGCTTCTGCAATTTGAAACATGAGTTCTCATATTGGAAGTGCAGGCAAGTGTTTAAACTTTAAACGTGTTATTTGCAACAAAATTGGTATACCAAACAAAAATATTTTCTCTACATAAATATTTTTATGCAATTATATTCTATTCAAACAAAAGTATTTTTCTCATTAGGTGGGTCACTTATATAAAATTTTTGACACTGTTATACGTTATTGTACGTTTTTATTCACGATACGTATCAAAAATTTCGATAAATTTTTGAACAAATTACCAAACCAGCAAAAAATCCATTGGGTACCAATGCGGGTTTGGTAATTTGTTCACATATGCGGGTGCGGGTTTGGTAATGAAAATTAAAACCCGCAGCGGGTATGGTGCGAGTTTGGTAATTTGTTCACATATGCGGGTGCGGGTTTGGTAATGACAATCCCGCACCAAACCCTACCCGCTGCCATCCCTAGCCATGAGCGTCCATATCTTACCGAATCGTTGTTGCACTTATATTTGGGAGTAAATTTCCTATTTATCCAACAAGAAGAAAAAATCTCTTTGGATTGAGTTCCATGAATTCATGACGAAAAAGTAATCACAAATTTCTGAACCGGGTAGATTTTTATCTGAAATCTGGACATAATATTTTAAGATTTCGAATCTAAATAGGAATTTAAGATTTTTAAGACCAATAAAATAAGAATTTGAACCGAGAAATTATCCCCAAATTTTGCTCAAGATTTTTAATAGATATGAAAAATTATTCTAAATCTCGTACTAAATGATACAAGATGCCGATTTCTAATCAAAATTTCTTGATATTTTTTTTATGAGATCTTGTTTATTTTTCGTCTCTGTTCACCAACTCCGAATCAAAATGATATTGTCATAAACTGGTAAACCACTTTTATATTTGACAAATCAATCCTAAAAATTAATTTGAACAGTACAAAAACAACTAATTGATGTTGAATTTTGCGGCTTGATGGGCTCACAAAACATAAGCATCAGCGACTATCCATTTGTGACAAGAACTTCCATTAAAATCTTTCACTATCGTTCACCGGACGTCTTTTAAATTCAAGTATTTCTCGCATTTTGTGGGGCCTGTGAGCATCAAATGATTGCTATGACACGAATTAAACAAATGATTATGGCTAATATACATCGTTTATTATTATTATTATTATTATTAGTTTAACTCCTTAGCTATTAATGATATGTATGTATATATATTCAGGTGGGACTCCCTTCTTCTTTTTTTTTTTTTTTTTTTTTCTTTTATTATTATTATTATTATTATTATTATTATTATTTTTTTAATGCGCAGGCTGAGGGGTGTTCTTTTGATGGTTGATGGCAGTGGTTGCGTCTTCTCTGATGGTTGATGGGAGTTGTTGCGTCTTCTCTTTCTTTTAAAAAAAAAAATTAATTTATTTTTTTTTACTACGTAAGGCTGACAGGCTGAGTGCAGTGTTTGTGTTTATGCATGAGGAGTAAAATTTGAAAGAAGCTGAGCGCTTACCTTTAGGGAGGGACGTGGATGATCAACATTTGGAGAGTGGTTGCACTTGCGCTGGTCAGTGAGGGCGTGAATCTGCTAAGGGCTGCGGTTGTACGTGAGAAGTAAGGGGAAACGTGGAATGTTGATGGCGTCCCAATTGAGAGATTTTACAGAGAGAAAAAGAAGGATTTTAAAGTTTAGGGTTTCATGGAAAAAACCTGCAAAATAATAGAGGTACACATCATCCGTACAACAATCCAATTATTCATTGCCATGAGTGTTAAAATATTAAAAAATAACTAAAAAGATGGATATTAAATGTCATTTACTAATTTGATGGTAATTTCACGTCACCCGTGGCTCCGTTGCACCAAAGAACTACTCGATTACATGAACCTTGCTCTTTTTTTATATATTGAAAAATACATGATTATTTATTGTTTAACCCCTAGTATTTAATTTAATTATGAAATTATTAGCCCATTTTTTTAGGATATCTGTTAGTGTAACTGATATTATTCCAAAATCGATTTAATCTTAAAAATTCATAAGTATTTCTGTAATATCCTGAGTTTTTCGGAACAGTGCAGGAAAGTTATCGAATTAAAGTTAAGGATTTGGAAAGGGATGGTATTCGAAAACAAGACTTTTTGTGTTGGAAAACAAGTTGGAATATTTTTAAGCAAAGCTTCGTCTTGTTGGAAAACACGTGGCTTCGAGAACTGGTTGCGCGATTTCTATTTATATCGTTATACATGTAAACTTTTCTTGTTTCAGGTATAAATATAGCAAACAAACTCCGATCTAGCTGATTTTTAAACCATTAGACTCATTTTGCCGACACGAACAACTTTTGTGTTGAACACTTTTCAAAATTTACATCAAAAGGGTCAAAAATATAAATTTCTAAGGAAGCCTCATAACATGGGTGTGATTGCAAATTCAAGGGGGTTTGAACGTAAATTTCAGAAAATTTTCTATAAATATCCTCAAGTTTCAGAAATTGCAAAAAAACCAAAAGTTTCCCTAAACACAAACCCGACTCTCTCATGCTGTTTTAGAAGTATGGTGGTGTCGGCGGCCAGATGGCCACCGTCGGCCGGCGCGCCACCACAGAAAGGTATGTCGACTCACCCCCACCCTCCAACTATCGGCGTCCGGCTAAGGGATACTGGAATCCATTAACCTACCCGCCAAATCGAAGCTCTCGGAGAGTACTACAAGTTGGCAGTGATGGATTTTCCGTTCCGTGTACGATTTCATACGAAACGAGGGAGAAAGATTTAGTGAATAGTGACTCATGGTGAATAGTAGCTCCGATCAGAATTCCCTCGATTCCAACGTGCTTGTGGTATCATTTGGAGTTTGTATATGTGTAGACACTGTATTTTTGTATAAGCCCAATGATGAGCCTCGTATGGAGGCACAACCTAAAATTTTACGGAAGTTGTGAAAAATGAATGCCGGAAGTAAGGAAAACCTCCAAAATTAGCACCTCATCGGATTCGGACTCACTAGCCAGCCTCAGATTCGCTCAATCAGTTTCTGCTTCAAACCTTAGCCCATGACCCACCATGCAATCGGTCCAAGAACCCATACAATCCATCCACACGCCAAAGGCCCTTGCAATCCATCCACACGCCCAAAACCCTATGCAATCCACATGCCCAAATTCCCTCATCAACACTTTCCAATTTAATGAGATTGTGGATCCCATCCTTACCAATTTAACAAGATTTGAGATATCCTTATCACCAAATTTATGAGATTGTATTCCAAAAATAATTTGAGAATATATCCTCTAAATAAATGTGATTTATTTCCCTATTTGGAGATCCTTTCAAAACATTATAAAAAATGAGACTTTTCTCTTCTTTTTAAGGAGCTTGGATGACAACTACAAAAAAAAACCATTGAAACCTTTCTTATTCTTCTTCTTTTCACGGCAACCCAGGCCACCAAAAAAACCGTAAGTCATCTCCAAAACAACCACCAAAAAACCCTATGCCATCACCAAAATAACCACACAAAAAAACCTAAGTCATCACTGAAACAACCACAAAAAAACCCTAAGCCATCACCAAAACAACCACTAAAAAACCCTAAGTCATCATCAAAACAACCACCAAAAAAATCCTAAGCCATCACCGAAAGAACCACCAAAAAACCCTAATCCATCACCGAAACAACCACCAAACAACCCTAAGCCATCATCGAAAAACAACAAAAAAACAGTGAAACATAAGCAACCGAAAAATTAACCAAACAACCATCGAAGAATCAACCAAAAACCAGCAGCCAAAATCACCAAAAACAGCAGCAAAAAACAACCGAAAACAACTGCCTAAAATTACCAAAAACAACAGCCCCAAAAAACAATAAAAAACAGCAGTAAAAAATAACCAAAAACAGCAGCCAAGGAACCGAAACAGCAAACCTAAAAACAACAAAAATAGCGTGAGAATAACAGCAGCCAGAACGTGAAAAATAGCAGCCAGAATGTGAAAAACAGCGAACCAGAAATAACAAACAGCGAACCAAAAACCTGAAACAGCAAACAGCGAACCAAAAACCTGAAACAGCAAACAGCGAACCAGCTTCGATCCTTCCGATGACAGCCTAACGCACTTCCGAGAAAGCAACTTAAAAGGTAAGACCTGAGGGCACACTTACCATATTTCTTTTATAGTTCTGGACGCTGCATGCCTGGCTGGACCTGAAATACATTCAGCCGAGTATGCGAAGTCCTACATCAAAGACGACCAAATTTCTAGTCACATTCTTTTCTTTCTTCGGCATTTTATTATTTATTATTATTTTTTTCTATTTAGTGTTATCTTTTTTTATCTATTTATCCGCTTTTATTGTCATTTTATTATTTCGCCTTTTTTTTTTTATGTTTTTCATGTTGATAATTATACGCATATGCATGGTTATATTTTTATATTTGTTTACATTGCATTGATGATTATGTATGTTATTATCCCTTGTGGTATATCGGATAAAAACCCGGACATAAATTCCGTAGCCGAATCCGAATGGACAATAGTTTGATTTGTACTTAAGATATAACTCCACGTGCCACTCGGGAAATACTCATATATGCGTGATTAACTCCCATTTTTGTTTGCTATTTATTTATTGACGCTTTTCTCGCTTTTGATCGTTTATTATAATTTTCGTTATCGCATCTCGTATTTCTTAATTTAATATGCTTTTGGAACTATGTTGTTGTGATTATTATTTTGCTTGGGTATGTTATTATATTTTTTATTCGATTTTATGCATGAATTGCATTAAGACTTGGCTATACCATTGTGTAAACTCGTCCATTATATTGGCATAAGTAAGGGACCAGTCCGAACCCAACGGTTTGAGGTCTTCCCTTGCGAGGGGTGAGTGCGGCCTTAAATCTTTCCCAGCTCACACTAGGTGGCGACTCCTTTATTCTCCGGTTTAGTCCTTGTACTCTCTACGGGCTGTTAGCCCAGCAGTGTCATGGTCACCGAACATCATAGTCATAGCGGTAAACTCTGTTTCGCTCCTACAATATGCCCTCAAAATCTCAATAAGACCTCCCGGTAAAACCTCGCTAATTTCAAGTTTATCGCTTAATGTCCTAATATTTCCAGTAGCTTTATAGAGTAGCATAATGATGTAAATTGAATTATTTGAGTATTATTATATTGAATATGTGTACTTGGCAGAATCCGAGTGAAAACGGAACAAGTTGCATCGATCCGACATGTTATGTAAATTTTCGATTCAAGTGGGTTTTTGGGTATAGATTTGTTTTTGAACGTAATGATAAATATGAGATATTTCTGATGATATGATAATGTTTAGATAAATCTGGGCAGGTTCGGAGGGTTCCAGACCCTTCCGTAGCGTTTGCGAAAAAAATTTCAGAAGATTTTCCAAAAATACGTAAACCAAGAATTTAAGATAACTGATGTCTTAGGTTAGTATATAATGATGTTTTACTGAAACAGAAAGTATTGAAATCAGACTTGATTTGATTGTTCCGGAAAGATTCAGAATTTGGCCATAGTTTAGTCTAGAACTCTATAACTCGTGATTCTGACGGCGTTTCGCCATTTATTTTGAGAGATTCGACTAGAACCTAGATTGCTCGCGAAGCCAAGTAACTTATGCGATAAAAACTTAAATAGGTGAATTCGTGTTTTGAATATATATATATATATATATATATATATATATATATTAATTGACATGTTAGGTTAAAAAGAGGATAGTTAATGGGTATTCTAGAGAACAAGGTTCAAGATTACGTATGGTTAGGATAATCGACTATCACATGTATGACTTTTATTATTTCTATGATATGAAGTAAGATCATTGGCGATCTTAATGTTTGTACGTATGTATTCATGTGTTTTAAAGTGAAATATTTGAGGATAATGCTAGGATATGAAGTGAAAATTTTGATGAGTTTGATGGCTACCTATTTGTATAAATACATGTAAGTGTATGGACATGTAATGGTTTGTATATGTATATGGACATGTAATGGTTTGTATATGTAAATGATGATAACCTATGGATAATTTGAGTATACATGATCGGTAAATAGAATAGGTTTGGTATCAATTCGTACAGGCAATTATTTGTATAGAGATTGAGATGGTTGATGGAGAAAGGAATGAGTATAAGCTAAGTTCTCTCCGAACGAATATAATTATTTGGTAAAGATATTGTATAAAATATTTCTAGATAAAAAATTCTGAAAATGAATATGATTGATCGATAAATGAAGAGACATGAGAACTGTGAAAGATATGATATTTGAATTCATAGTAAGATGTATAATTGTATGTTCGAGACATATGTATATAAGTATTTAAATGATGTTCGGATTGTTTGTTGTGTATGTGTTTATGTTTGAGATATCATGTGATGAGTTTATGTTATATGGTATGTGCGTCTGTGTGTATTTTTGATTGGATGATTCGTGGTGTAGTAGTCGAGCAGGTTAGGAATCCGTTCTGATGGAATTCATCTCAAACATATTCTAAAATATGTAATGAGTCTCGTACGAGCATTGTATGTGTAAGCCAGTCGTATGTATGTATTGTTGGATGATGTGATATTTGATGTTTTGATTGTTATGCGTGTTTTATGGTTGGTTGCATGATGTTTGTAAATATGTATGAGTATATGTATGTGTATGATATAACTCGTGATTGAAATTATCTATAAGCAATACAATAACCAAACACTATTTTCCCAAGAGAGGGTGAATTGAGTTATTGCCTAATAATGAGAAAATAAAAATCTTTGCCAATTTTAACTACTTTCACCGATTAAGCTTAAGGTATATTTTATCAAACAATAAATATTACCTATATGCAAATTTCTAATATATATAAGTAAATACAGTAATAAACTTATGGTAATTAAAGAGTTAAGAGATAGAGAAAATAACATCGTGAGTTATAGTGGTTCGGCCAACAATGCCTACGTCCACTTCCTTAAGTTGTGCTTAAAGCTTATCACTATCAATTGAGTTTTTACCGTGGCTCAACCGTAACCAAATGCTTTACACAAGGTTCACACCAAACACTTACACTTTGAGTTTTCTACGTAGGCTCACTCGCTAACTTTTACAATTACCCAAACGATGGGATTTCACAAACCACAACTGTTTTAGTAAGAAGTTTGTAAACACACTTGGGCACTCACAAAGATGATGAAGATTCTAAGTTTGAGTTGCTTACCCAAGTGTTTTAAGCTCAATACTAAAGATTATAAAGTGTAGTGTGTGAGCTTGATGTATGAGTGTGTATGATTTAGAAGGTTTATAAACCACTCTTGTTTTTTTGCTCTTCAAGAATGTATATGAAGGTTGTGTTACATTGCAAAAATGAATTGGGGCTCAATTTATAAGAAAATACAAGGCAGTCCCCAATTTCCTTTCTAAGACTGGTATGCCGGTCTCCAGACACTGGTATTCCGGTCTGGCATAGTAACGGCTCTTAAAGGCTATATTATCATTTGAATATGTCCATTAAGGACCGGTATGGTCACCGGTATTAGGACTGATTTGGTCCATGTCTGTTCCAGTAGTTGTGCAACATGCAGGGTTAACCGGTATAATGAGTGATTTAGGTCATGTGATTCCAGTAAGGAACTAGCCGATAGGCTCACCGGTATGTGACCGGTATGGATACCGATTTGGTATGTGCCGGTTCCAATAACTATGCATTCTCCAGGTTCACCGGTATAGTGACTGGTATGGATACCGGTTTGGTATGTGCCGATTCCAGTAGCTATGTATTCTCCAGGTTCACCGATATGGTGATCGGTTTGGTCTATGCCGGTTGTAGTGAGTGTGCAAAATAAAGCATCTCACCAGTATAAGACTGGTAAGGGATCGATATGCCGGTCTCTGTACCAAAAATGCAGATATGAAGGTTTAAAGGCATTTTATACATGAACCTAATGCATCTAAGTGAATGTGTATGTGTCTTATGAGGTTAGGTACTTAGATAAACAATTCACATTACAATTTAAACTTTAAGCTAAGACTAAGCAAGATTATCTTTGTTTGCCACCAGTCTTCATATTCACGCTCTTCACCACCAACGTGCTTCAACATCTTTTTGTCATGTCTCGCTAATATGCGTCGAACACGCCAAGTGTTGACATCATCAAAATCCATTTATGGGATGGCAAATCCCATTAAAACTTATGAGCTTTAAAGTCCAAATGTTTGACATTTTGTTCCCCCTCATTGTGTGTCTTCAATATAATGCTACAAAACTTAGACAAACACATTAAAACACATATGGTCCCCCTTAATACTGGGGTGAGGGTAATATAAGTTTTAACCTCATTTATAATGATTTCTCTCTTTTTGGAATTATGAAAAAGTTGAGAAATATAAATTAGGTTCTTATGAGATATTAACAAGTATGTGCATTATCAAATAATGATACCAAAATTTATAAATATGCACATTTAGCATTTCTCCATTTTGCCATAAAATGTAGAAATCATGCGTAGATAAATTTCTCAAAATGTATAACAATAAATACCAATTGAACAATGCATTTTTAATGATTTCTCCTTATTTTCTCATTTTTCTATAATATGTTGTAACATCCCCAATCTGGGAGATGCTACTGGCAGAGAATAGTCTGTACTATTCCCCTGAGCATCTAACTCTTCAACTATAAATAATTTCTAATACTCTTTTCTTAATTAGATATTTCATGTGTAGGACCGTAGCCCAAGTTCAATAACTTGACATAAAAACTCAACATCAGAAACTGAAAACTTAGTAACATACTTTTACAATGACTACCTCAAAATCAAAGACTAATACATAACTTTTACTTGACTCTAACTGACTCTCACTCTTTCTTACTTGAACTGATGGACTCCATACCATAGTGACTGCATCCATATCCATCCTCCCAAGCTCGTCCTCCGAGAAAACCTGTAAAATAAGGAAAATGGGAGTGGGGAGTTAGATCATTGTACGATCTAAGTGAGTAGACTTAAAAACTAAAGTACTGATATAAATTTTTTTTTTCTAAAACCAGAGTTCCAGAAATAACTTAACATGATAAATCTTTATCCGAAAACTTCATCTGAAATTCTTTTATAAAACTTATCTTTCCGAAATCTACTTTTGAAAGTCTGATTTTGTAAACTTGTATCTGAAAGATCTATTCTTGAAAACTATTTCTAAAATCTGATTTTTGAAGACTGTTTTATGAAAATCTGATATATGAAAACTGATTTGTATTTGAAAAACTTGACGTATGGGGGCTTTACATATCGCTGTCCCCCTATATGCCTAACTAGAGCCAGAAGTGCAAATCCATGACTTTGGGGCATTACGTATCGCCGTCCCCAAAATATGCCACACTGTCCCTGAAACATGTAGTCTTGGGACGTTACGTATTGCTGTCCCCATGGCTCTGAACTAGAAGTGGGGTTGCTGATCTATGCTACCCTCCAAGCTCTAGCGCTAGGATCTATGGGCATCTGTCATCCCTAATCCCGAACTATGATATGAGGGCGTTACGTATCGTTGTCCCCCCCAGTCCTCTACATGTGCACATGTTCTCTGTCAGTCAATTCCATGTCTGAACAAGTTATATACTGAGGGGGTTTTTCCCCCATGCCTCGAAAAAAAACATAAATCATAAGCTTTTAAAATTTCTTTTCCAAAAAATTTCTTAAAAACATACTCTTTCATAAATAACTGTTATCAAACCGGCTAACGCCTTAAATGCGTAAAAATATGTGTTATATGAAAAATTACATAATAAAAATCAGCTTTAAAGGATAATGTCCACTCACTGTTCGGAATCTGGTTGGAGCTATACCGCTTCATCGTAGGAAATTGCAACTCCTGCAATGGTCTTCTTTATGCTTTATTTTCCTCATCCTTTAAGCTTCATGGATGCAAATCTCCCTTTTGTTTCTTCCTCTTCTTTCTTTGTTCTTCTCTTCTTTCCATTTTCTTCTTATTCTCTTATTATTCTTCCTCTTCTTCCCCACATTTTCTTCTTCTTTTCAATTTTTCCAATTTTGTGAAACGTTAATAGTAACCCCTTTTTATACTTAGGCTTATTTGAAATTTTCAAAAATAGAGAAAAGTTTAGAGTTTTGTAAAAATTTTGAGAATTCTCTAGAATGGCCATCGGGTACTATTCATTCAAATTTTTGTTCTACATTTTCGACTCATTTCTGGTCCGAATTTGGAAAAATGTTCAACGCAAAAGTTACAAATTTTGATCTCAGATACCCGATGATATAAAATTCATTAAAATCAAGTTCGTATGAAAAAGTTAAGGCCCAAATAACTTTGGCTGTCCGGAGTGGAACATCGTAATATCTAATATCAGATTCTCAAAGAATTTACCGATAGTCATCTCACGAGGGTATATGTTTCCAATCATAATTTATATTATGGGACACCCGTCTCACAGTGTATCAGTAGTCAGAATTCAAGGTCGTTATAAATTCTCCCTCTTAAATAGGATTAGTCTTCGAATCCTCTTTAAAATTGGGATATTATCGTAGATCATAGGATTTGTGGGTTCTAAATAAACCACCAGCTCTAATTGACCATATGCCCATCTCATTTGTCTCATCCACTGTATAATACTACTTCTCGATGACTTTCCATGTGCTACATTACACCACCCAGAAAATGAGATGATTATACTAAATCTAGAAATTGAAATCTATAAGGCCTCTACCCGACTAATCGTTTATTACTGACTGGTAGACATATGTCATTCTCCATAATTCTTAATATCTAATATATGCATTATAACTTTTTTCATACGTGGTAGGCTGCTTCAGAGTTTATGATTTTAGTGAATATCCCTTAAATTATTTACTGAGAAGTATTATCTTATTCTAGTCGTGCTCAACATACTTTGTCTCCAGGAAATCTCTTTCTAGATCTTTGGTTATGCTCAACAATCATTGACTTAATCAGGTTCTTAGTAGCTGGTACCTTTGACTCTAACTAAAAATACTGACGTCTCCACGGTCAGGCTTCCCATTCTCCTTTTTTGGAATCGATAAGTTTACCTGAATGATGCTTGTCATTATTTGCAATGTTTGCTTTCGATACTCCTTTTGCTCCACTTGTCTAACTTGATTTTAATATTATTTCTCATCACTTAACTATTTAACTTCCTATATTCTCCTGCGAAACTGCTTATGAGCTTCTCTCTTCAAGTTCCAATATTTTTACTTATCTATGGGGTTTAGGGCTTCTTAGCTTGCTGGTGTCGTCTACCGATGACGTTGGTATTGAAAATGTTACTTCTGGGTAGTTTCCTAGTGGTCCTCCCCAATTGGCTAAGGATTCAAGCTTAAATGCGTGCACCTCGGTGCTCAAACCGTATTCCCTGCTATTAACATCGATGCTGGCGATTTGGTTTCGGCTAAAGTTTATAATCTTTTCGTACATTGCTTCCATTGTCACTATAAATCTGTTTGCTATTCCTTCACACCAACTTGTTCTCTAATCTTGTTTACATACTATAATACTCTCTCTTTATTGCTTTCCATACAGTAGTAAACTTATTTTCTCAGTTCTATACTATACTACACTTCTGTCAATACTTACTTAGTATTTTCTCATATTCTCGTTGCACCTTTACAGTTTTACTTCCAAACCTTGTTCCTGTTGACCTTTTCATCTTCTCACATGCTCTGTTCTATAACTGAAACTTTTACGGCTTATATCTTTGTCTCCTTATCTGAAGGATATTAGTTCTCACATATCCATAGTCATGTTTAACATTGTTCTCTTACCTCATTGTCACTACCTAAATAGTAGTTCATCTCTTTATTGTTTTATCTAATAACTTCTCTTCTAGATCTCTCACTTGGAGTTGTTTCTTTTTCTATTCTGTTCTGGCACTGTATCTAAAGGTTTTATGTTTCGGTCTCTTATCTTTATACTTCCACTTCTTTCTGTTGGGGTTGGTGCTCATAGCGCAACTTCCCCGTTGTATTTCCTTGTAAATACTTGTAAATGTTTTATTATGAATAAAATGAGCAGTTTCTATAATATAATATATCTTCTTATATGGTAAATACGTAATTGACCTTTGATGATTAGTCATGATGCAGTTGTAAAAGTGTCGCTACTGACATTGAGTTGTATCATGACGTTGTCATTCTTAGACTATTCCTAGTCAAGGTTTACACTACTTGGTCAGTAAAGTAAACCCGTTGAGTCCGGTACATGTCGTACACTGGAATATATGATTCCAATGGTTTCTCAATGAACCATAAGTCTTGGAGACTCGTATAGACGCGTAGGTGTTTATAGCGGATAAACACTGAATGACTCAACGATGATTCTTAATGGATGGTACACCAACGTCAATAAAAATCTTCTCGAGTTGAGTAGCATTTGTGATTCTTCGACTTCAGATACCACTATGGGTGTTGGTTATTATCTAGGTCCCAAGATCAAACAAGACATGAAAAACATGCGTGAATACACCAACGAAGATAGCGGAATACTTACATTGGTTGGTTGAGTCGATTTGAAGACGAATGAACCCAAAAAACGCACTGCCATGGAAGCCCACTGCATGCAGTCCACTGCCTCCAAAACAAAATTTTGAGATGAGAAACGCAGCTCCTAGCTTCGTTGGATGGATCCCGGCTCATGGTCGAACCTCCCTACCACCTTCGCAAGACTTGTAAGTGTGCTAGCACTTGAATTTTCACCATGAAAACCCACTCTTGGCTTCCCTTGTTCACGCCATTTCTGGTTTCAAAAACAGTGAGCATTTCATGCTTTTGGCGTGAGGAGAATAGGAGAAAATAAGAGAGAAAGAATTGTGTATTGGTTATTTCAAAAGTGGTATAACATTTGTTTATATATTTTTCAAAAAAATAATAAACGTTTTACCATTTAATTTGCTTTCAAAAAACAAATTAAATCTATTGTAATATCCTTGAGTGTTCCACACTCCAAAGTCAAAAGTCCATCAAGTCACATCTACTTTAATAAAGTGACATGTTGTGTGTCTTTCACTCAACCCATCAATCAAATCAATCAATCACTCAAAGTGACTTTTGATTTGACGCTTGATGTGACGATTGATTTGACGCTAGATGTGACTTGCGTCGCCGCACTCGAATTCGAAATACGAATGCGCTCGCAATCACACTCGGGCTCGTGTTCGTTAATTCCCAATTAGCGAGTTTTCCGTCGCGTCGTAGTTAAATGATTACGCCTAGCGAATTCACTATTCACGTCGCTAACGAATTAATTCTAAATTAATTCGTTCGCCCGAATTAAAATCTAATTTTAATTCTGCGTCGAAATCTAATTTCATTTAATATATCGAATATATTAATTTAATCGATTAATTCCAAATTAATCGTTATCTCTTTTGACGATATTTTATCCTAGATAAAATATCTCCGTAATTAATCCTAGATTAATTTTCTCTCTCTTCTATATAATCCCAGATTAGTCAAGAGTGCGAGTTGCGCGTCATCGGTGGATTATCGGGAAGCGACCCATGAGATCTCCGGATACGTTGGGCAGTAAATACGGTCGTCGGAGTATCCGAATCACGTACGTACCAAGTACTACGTTCTACTACCGATTTACGAGACAGGTCGACTCCTAGCAAAGCACCAAGTCTTCCCAATTCTCCGGACATATCCATTTAAGAATATCAAAGATATGTATCAAGCGTAGTATACTAATGTATTGTGTGCATCGGCCCAGTATCGGATAGTCACGTGCTAGGGCTGGGGCTGGATAAGTGTCTGCCCCGTCCGAAGCACATATCGGATGTCTGGTAACATAGTCTCTATAATCGGATAGTTATGACCTGGTCACAATATCCCGATTGGTTGCGCAACACTCAAGAGCACTAGTACCGTATCCTGCGTGACATCATCTCCATAATGACTGAAGTGACACTTCCGTCTCGACATCACACCCAATACACTACGACTTTCTGATAAACCCAGAAGTGGTGTACGCAGAACCGGTTAAAGCCTGTACCACCAAGACTAAAGTTATCGATTATCGTAAGTATTAGCGATGTAAGTCTCAGGTTAAGACTATACACACCTACCTTGATTTCGGCCTCCCATCGACACATAGTCATAATACCAATGGGATTCCGAGGGGTCTATCCAGAGCGAAGCTGTTTCCCGTACCATCGGTGAAACACGACCTCCTATCGCACTTGCATAAGTATCCAATACTTATATAGATGAGAACTATGTCGTTGTGCCCTCACAACGCACACAAGTGCAATACTAGCCTATTCCGCATTATCGATGTCCAGTCTCGATAATACTACGGCTAGGGATATTTAATGATTAATCATTCGGGGACTGATACTGTCTCATATCATTCTCAGTCCAGGAACTAATCATAGGGACCTCTCTTCATTTATATATTTAGGGTGATCTAATCACAAATGATGAGAGTGCAATTTCCTTGTCACATAGTCAATTTGCTACAACAACACAATGATCTGTGCAAATAGTGACGCTATGGGTCATTTTGTCCAACAATCTCCCACTTGGCACATAGCCAGTCACTCAAGTGTCCTACACTCGAACTATGTACGGTTTGCTCAAATTGCTGAAGAAAGATTTTCGTCAGCGGATTTGTTTGATTATCGTTTGACGCGATTTATACGATCATCACACGCGACGATGTATGATCCGAACGAATCAGATGATATAGAAGTATATATCTGGATCGTCGATGAGACCTTTAATTCCTTAGCCTGTGCTGACGCCTAGCTCAACTGCTAAAAGAACTATATCTAATCTAATTAGATTTATTTTCGATCCAAATGGCTTCTATTGCTGCCTCAGCTGCAGCAATAATCCGCATTTGTTGTTTATTCGGCAACAGTTATCTTGCTCGGAATATTTCCAGCTCACTGTCCCGTTATTCAAACTTTATAGTACCTCAGTATTTAATTGTTTAGAAACTTGCAGCGGTGATCCCAGTCACTTCAAGTTCTCATTCTCCATAGTTTAAGACAGCATCTTTAGTTCTCTAAGATACTAACAGATGTTCTTAATCTTCAATCCAGTGACTATCACTTGGATTGATCTGATCGTGACTCCATATGCTCGAAGCGTATGAGACACCCTATCAAGTACATCTTAAATGTACAATTTCCCAGAGAGTGTTAACAACTCCAAATCTATCCTAGTAGATCTTTATTCCTTGAATAAAGGTTGTTACTCCCCCCAGAATTCTACGGAGAATTTCTATTGAAAGAATATCTATGAAAGCCAAGCTTTCACCAATTACTTTATGGGAATTTCATTGTCAGTGCCCTCTCCCACTAACCTCCTTATATACACAAGAATTATTTCGTTTTGAGTCAAATCACAAACCATTATGATTATTTCAGAACGACAGTTCTAAGAACCTTACGCTTGCATTAATCCAAACATGGATCGAATAACCCGCAAACCTCGTTTGTTGGTTATACAAAATCATCAGGATGTTGTAAACATCCTCCAAAAGGTTTCCTTTTCAGGAAAGCGATTTTGATCTACAACTGACACATTTCTTAAATGAAATACGCAGTTATCAACAAGCATCTTCAAAATGGATTTACCATGGCAACAGGTAAAAGGTCGAACCGTTATTAACACAATGTTGAACGATACCTTTCCGTCAAAAGCCCAGCTTTGTACGTTGGTATGTTGCCTTCCATGTATGTCTTCCTTGAAGACGTTTAATGTACCAATAGGCACAATGCCTGTGGTACAACAACTAGTATTCAAAAATAGTTGTTATACATGGAATCCATTTCGGACTCATGGCACTTTGCCATAATAGGGAGTCGATACCACGTATCACTTCCTCAAAACGTAGTCGGATGGTATAACCTTCATAAGATTGACATCTTTATTAGGTTAGATCAGAAACCCATACCCTAGGTTGTTTTCTGACTCTTTCCGATCTACTCAGTTCTTGTGTATTCGAAGATTAATGGTACAGATTCATTATTGATGAACTGTTTGTGTTCCATTAAGGACTTTGTGCCTTGAACAGTATTACTCCGATTTTCATCGAGTATCACTATCCTCCCACTGACCACTGCATATCGGTATTCCTCTCAGGAAAACCGCATGGTGAGCAACAATTACATTGTTCTCATGTGAGATTTATAAGTACTATACTTATGGTTTCCCTTAGGATAACCTATATTGGCACTTATCCAATTTGGGTTCTTAGTTTGGTAACATCCAAACGTTATGCCTGGCATACCCAAATTATTAGGAATGAGAAACCCCGTTTCTTTCCTGTTCATATCCTATATGATATCTGTCAAACAGATTTATATGGAACCTTATTCTAAATAAGTTTTCCACTGTTAATACATATCCTATTGAAGGAAACAGTAGCTCAGAGCGACTCGTAATAAACCTTATCATGTCCAACAAAATTCGATTTTAGTTCGGACACATCGTCTAACTGACGTGTCTCGGGAGGAGTCCTCATATGAAAGAATACCGTACTCTTTCATGTATGTCTGAAACTTACTACTTAAGTATTTTCCAATACGGTCTTACCGTGGTGGAATAATACTATAGCCGATCTGCTTTTCTACTTCGTGTCGAAACTTCAAAAGGTTTACGATCTGTGTTCTTCAAAAGAAACACATAACCATAACGCGATGCTACATCCGTCAAGGTCACGAAATATTCATGTTCATATCTAGTCTAGCTAGATATGGGCCCACAAACTTCACCATGAATAGGGCTAACAGATCGGTGGCCTTTATACTATTACCAAGTAAATAGTATTTTAGGTATTTTACCTAACAAACTAGATTCGCAGACCTTATTGAATAGTCAAATCAGTCATAGTACCCACTCTTCAAAAGTGTGGATATACGAGTCTGGTTTAATTGTGTCCTAGACAACAATGCCACAAATAAGTCTCTATTGATCAAATCAATTTGAGCTATTTATTTGTCATTTTATATGTTTGAGATTTTATTTATATTCAAAATATAAATTCTGTTATTTACATCTAATGTATATATCTCAGAATCATCTTTATAATAAAACACTTAGTGTTCTATAATATAAAGGTTTTATCCGTAACGGATTAAACACACTGATAGAGAGATAATGTCTCTAGTCAAACTAGTTACATTATAACAGTTCCTAATTTAAGTACATACCCAAAGGGTAGTTCCTAAACTTAGGTATCTACAGTCGAAATAGCGACTTTCGTCCCGTTTCCGATTTGCAGAGAATCTCGGCTTGAAGTCAGTATCCAGCTCATAGCGGATTCTGAACATCAATACATATATTTTATGTACCACACTAAGTATTTAAAATCTAATTTCAATACCAGTAGTGAACATAACTTTGACAAATATTTTAAAGTAAGAGCCTCACCCTTCTTTAATTCCTTCGTTTCTTCCATATCCAAATGGTAGTCACTTTGGGATATGTCATTTATCTTTTCAATATTTCACAAACCTTTGGCCAAGCCTTGGGTTTCGGAATATCGAAACGATGTGCACCTTGTGCAACACGCCCAATTGCAAACTTTGACTTTTCACCTCTAGAATAGTCAAATCAATTCTCTAAGAATTATTAATTGCAATTTAATACTTTTAAATCTAAAATAGATTTATGATAAGTATATTAATTAAGCACTAAAGTCATCATCACATAAATCTTCCAAAGATTTTTGCTCTACTTATTTGCTTAATTATGGCCTAGATATAACAAGTTATTTTATCCAATAAAGTAACCTATTATGTATTCCCAATATGAAAATTAAATCATTTAGAACATTTAATCCAAGGATTATATATTTTAAACATTCAACTTTTCAATTCTATCTTGATTTCAATAGTCCAACTATTTAATCAATTTTAATAAGGTACTATTTATTATAATGATTACAATAATCAATTATATTTAATCAACTATAATTTTAATATGATTACTAAATCTAATTATAAAATCAACTATCATTTAATTCAATATATATTGATTACTATAATCCAATTATAAAATCAACTATATATTGAATGAGTTTGTATACAGTCCTACTATATATGTTTATTTTTAAAACAACATAAAATATTAGTCCAACTAATACTTTTAATTAATATGACGAGTAATATTTGTTTGAGCGCGTATGGCGAGTAATTGAACGAATGTTGCAAATTCAATACTTGCCTCCCACTATTTTTCGTCGAGCCTCTAACCCTCTGTCGAGTACTCGGGAAACCGTGTTTCCTAGTGGGCTAGGATCCCGTTAAATATCACACAATCTTGACTTTGGCCAACAAATTGTATGATAATTAACTAGGTAGATCTCGAAGATCAATTGGATCTCATCCAACTCCTAGATCCAGTAGGTGGACACCAAGTCCCAAACATATATCTTATATATGCCTATACATCGAATGTATACCCTAACCTTTTTCCTCTGAATCAACTAGGCCTTGGCTTTGGCACAACAAACCTAGTGATCCCAGTCAAGCGCGGACCCATTGACATGGAAGCTTCGTAATCAATGTCAATGGACAAGAAGTGGTCTTGACTTTGGCCAACAAACCACAACTTGGACACGACACCGATATGGAACAAAGCCTCGTAATTCAAGCACATCTTTGACGGACAAGGGCTTGACTTTGGCCAACAACCCCTGCCAATCTCGGATCTTGAGCAAGAATCACTCAATGGAAGGAAATAAAACGCATGATATTTAACGAGGGTTTTTCGCGTGCAAATTGGCTTCCAATTTAATTATCTTTGTTAAGGTCTCATCATCATACACCCTTAAACATGCATTCTAAATACATAATAAAGCGAGTATGAAAATAAATAATAATGATATGCGGATGGATACTTAACACATTGATCCTAGATCAAATCTCTCCCTTTCTCACTCAAGCTAGCACTAGTATTACTTCTACCTGTTACACTACACTTCTAAAGAAACCTCATATACATAGAGGGGAATAGGTGAGAAGAGAATACAAAGAGAATGGAGGTGATAAGGCTGGACACGCAGGTCCAATTTAATAAATCGAATTTATTACAACAATTTCTAAAATTGCCCACACCGACTAATATCCATCCGATATACATTATTCATTCAAACACACAACATGTATTCACACACATAAGCATGCTATCAATCAATCTAATCAAATTAATTAATCTGATAATTAAGTGATCATCCAATGTTCAAACAACGATTTGATTTTGTTCGAGTCAAACTCGTTTTTGGGATAAGTACTTAAAGTACGAATTCATGAATTATATTAAACTACATCATTAAATCTAATTTAACATTTATTTAATACTAATTCACTATTCAATTCCAAATTAAATATTACACTTTTATTTAATAAACCTTTTACGATTTAAATTCCAAATTTAATCGTAACGCGTCTCAAAGACCGATTGACGTCCAACGTCAATTCAATTAAAGTCCAATGGGCTTTTAATTGATTTCTTAAGGCGTGGACTTTTGGTCAACACGGGTCAAACCGATAACCAAAGTCCAATCCGGGATTTACCCCATAAGCCCATAATCAATCTTGGCCCATTAGGCCCAATTGAACTTTAAAGGTTCATTAGTCGCATTTGGGCTTTATGGTTAAGGTTTTGGGCCAATTGGATCCAATCCATTTGGCCTAAACCCAACTTGATAAATCAAGCCCAATAGGCCCAAATACAACATTAAAGTCCAATTTCGAAAATTAGGCCCAATTAATTAAATATACAAAATCCAATTTCATATTCAATTAAACTAAAGTGTATTACATGATTAATAAACTAAGTCAATATTTCTAAAACACTAAATTAGTCCAATTAATCATACTTAATTCATTATTATATGTCCAACACACAAATTGAAAAATCAAACCCATTTACATGCTACAAAGCTCTCGGCCAAGGAGGGATTTTGTGTCCGATTTGGTTTCAATCCAATCGAACCCACAATCGACATCAAATCACCATCCAATTTGATTTCATACACATCCAATGTCACAAAATCAAAATTACCAAGACATTAGGGCAATAATACCATTCGGCCAACACAAGAATTTTGGGGTTTTGTCCAATTCGAAATCCAATCCAATTCTATTCAAATTAACATCAACCTTAATGATTTCAACTCATCAAATGAATCAAAAAACAAAATTCCAAGAATCCAAAATACATACAGACATTCGGCTAAGTGAAGCAAATTGGGGATTTTTTCAATTCAAAATTCAATCTAATTGACTTCAAATTAACATCATCCAACATCATTAAAACTCATCCAATGAACCAAAATGAAAAAATTCCAAATTTCCAAACATGCTTCAACATTCGGCCAACATGAATAAATTGGGGAAAATTATTCCAAATTAATTTTCTTGAAATTGATCCAATCCAACTTCAATTCAAGATCATTAAACATTTTCAATTAATCAATTTAACCAAAACATGCTCAAAATCAAAATACCCAATTTTTTAATCACATTCGGCCAAGGTCATCAATTTGGGGAAAATAATTCCAAATCATTTTTCAACAAATTGGCCAACCAAAATGAAATTAAACATGTTATAAGCATACTTAAACAATCAATTCATTCAATCATGCTCAACAACATTTACCCCCAAATTTTAAGCCCTAAAATTTCATGCTTGAACCTATAGCTCTTGATGCCATTGTTGGTTATTATCTAGGTCCCAAGATCAAACAAGACATGAAAAACATGCGTGAATACACCAACGAAGATAGCAGAATACTTACATTGGTTGGTTGAGTCGATTTGAAGACGAATGAACCCAAAAACGCACTGCCATGGAAGCCCACTGCATGCAGTCCACTGCCTCCAAAAACAGAATTTTGAGATGAGAAACACAGCTCCTAGCTTCGTTGGATGGATCCCGGCTCATGGTCGAACCTCCCTACCACCTTCGCAAGACTTGTAAGTGTGCTAGCACTTGAATTTTCACCATGAAAACCCACTCTTGGCTTCCCTTGTTCACGCCATTTCTGGTTTCAAAAACAGTGAGCATTTCATGCTTTTGGCGTGAGGAGAAGAGGAGAAAATAAGAGAGAAAGAATTGTGTATTGGTTATTTCAAAAGTGGTGTAACATTTGTTTATATATTTTTCAAAAAAATAATAAATTTTTACCATTTAATTTGCTTTCAAAAAACAAATTAAATCTATTGTAATATCCTTGAGTGTTCCACACTCCAAAGTCAAAAGTCCATCAAGTCACATCTACTTTAATAAAGTGACATGTTGTGTGTCTTTCACTCAACCCATCAATCAAATCAATCAATCACTCAAAGTGACTTTTGATTTGACGCTTGATGTGACGATTGATTTGACGCTAGATGTGACTTGCGTCGCCGCACTCGAATTCGAAATACGAATGCGCTCGCAATCACACTCGGGCTCGTGTTCGTTAATTCCCAATTAGCGAGTTTTCCGTCGCGTCGTAGTTAAATGATTACGCCTAGCGAATTCACTATTCACGTCGCTAACGAATTAATTCTAAATTAATTCGTTCGCCCGAATTAAAATCTAATTTTAATTCTGCGTCGAAATCTAATTTCATTTAATATATCGAATATATTAATTTAATCGATTAATTCCAAATTAATCGTTATCTCTCTTTTGACGATATTTTATCCTAGATAAAATATCTCCGTAATTAATCCTAGATTAATTTTCTCTCTCTTCTATATAATCCCAGATTATTCAAGAGTGCGCGTTGTGCGTCATCGGTGGATTATCGGGAAGCGACCCATGAGATCTCCGGATACATTGCAGTAAATACGGTCGTCGGAGTATCCGAATCACGTACGTACCAAGTACTACGTTCTAACCGATTTACGAGACAAGGTCGACTCCTAGCAAAGCACCAAGTCTTCCCAATTCTCCGGACATATCCATTTAAGAATATCAAAGATATGTATCAAGCGTAGTATACTAATGTATTGTGTGCATCGGTCCAGTATCGGATAGTCACGTGCTAGGGCTGGGGCTGGATAAGTGTCTGCCCCGTCCGAAGCACATATCGGATGTCTGGTAACATAGTCTCTATAATCGGATAGTTATGACCTGGTCACAATATCCCGATTGTTTGCGCAACACTCAAGAGCACTAGTACCGTATCTTGCGTGACATCATCTCCATAATGACTGAAGTGACACTTCCGTCTCGACATCACACCCAATACACTACGACTTTCTGATAAACCCAGAAGTGGTGTACGCAGAACCGGTTAAAGCCTGTACCACCAAGACTAAAGTTTATCGATTATCGTAAGTATTAGCGATGTAAGTCTCAGGTTAAGACTATACACACCTACCTTGATTTCGGCCTCCCATAGACACATAGTCATAATACCAATGGGATTCTGAGGGGTCTATCTAGAGCGAAGCTGTTTCCCGTACCATCGGTGAAACACGACCTCCTATCGCACTTGCATAAGTATCCAATACTTATATATATGAGAACTATGTCGTTGTGCCCTCACAACGCACACAAGTGCAATACTAGCCTATTCCGCATTATCGATGTCCAGTCTCGATAATACTACGGCTAGGGATATTTAATGATTAATCATTCGGGGACTGATACTGTCTCATATCATTCTCAGTCCAGGAACTAATCATAGGGACCTCTCTTCATTTATATATTTATGGTGATCTAATCACAAATGATGAGAGTGCAATTTCCTTGTCACATAGTCAATTTGCTACAACAACACAATGATCTGTGTAAATAGTGACGCTATGGGTCATTTTGTCCAACAATGGGCACATGAGACATCTTCCACACTTAGATGGTAGTCACGTAACCGATCTATTTAGATCAGACCTTTACATATTCATTGGGTGTGGAGGATCCTCAGGGTGTCATGTTTGTGTCGAGATAGGATCTGTCAGTTATGTTTAATGATCATATACACAAGTTGATTAAAGGTTTAATGAAATAAAAATAAATATCTAGATATTTGTTATTTTCTCCCAAAAATTCGGCCAAGGGCTTTTTGGAAAATATAAATTGTTTTGTTTTTTTTCATTTTTTTTTTATGTTAAGCCACCAAATTTTACAAAGTGATTTTTGAGAGAAAAATTTTGGAGATCAGAAGAAAAGCTTGAAAAACTAGGATTTTTGTAAGTTTTTCTTAAACTTTTTCAATTAGAAAATTATTTCTATGAAACTAGGCTACAACATGTGTTGCTTAGTTTCTTCTCTACTATTTTAGTTTTTAATTTGTTGGTTGGAAACTTGTTTGAAACATTCTTACATATTTGTTTAACAAAGTAAGCTTGAAATGGTTTCAATGGCTTAATTTTGATTATTTGATAATCATGTTACCATTCTAGAGTTGCTAAGACAATCATTGATGACCTAGAATTTTCTCTGAGTTGTTTCATGATGGTGAGACTTTTTTTTGTTGTGGTAAAGTTTGAATTAAAGTGTTAGATTTAATTGATTTGGTAAGTTTTGTCAATTTGAAGAAATTTTAAAATTAGGGTTCTTAACCCTTTCCAAATTTGGGGCTTTTTATATATGTTATGTATTATGGTGTATATATGATGCATATTAATTTTTGAGTTGATTGGATTTGATCTTGGCATGTTTTTGAACATAAAAGGACTAAATTGAAAAATTGAAAAATGAGGGGGCTATTCGGTAATTAGCTAAAAATTGGGGATTTTGTTGCAATCTGATTTTGATGTGTTGGACATGTTGGAAATCATTTTAGAAATGATTTAGAATCATCAAAAATTATATTTGACAATTTTAGGACTAAAATGATCAATTTACAAAGTATTGGGGTAATTCGGTAATTACTAAGAAATTTGGTTTCTTGTGTAATTTTTCAGAATTTGATAATTGGGTTATTAAATAAATAAGTTTATTTAGTTGATCCATAAAAATTTTGAATTCAGAAAATTTTGATTTTCCGCGTTTCCGCTGCGTTACCGGATTTTCACCATAAAACCCCTACAAAATTGTATCAAAGCGAGTATGATTCTTGACACCCTAATATGATTATGACTTTTAAATTCAATGTTTCATTCAATCTGTACATTATACATGCATGTGTTTATTTACTTTGATTAAATAAAGTAAAAAGCATCTTTTGCGGAAAATCCCTAATTAATAAGGTTTTATGTTAATTATGTATTTGATGCATATTACATTATCCGTCTTGTCAATACGGTTTATGGATATATTTTTCTATGACTATATCCGAGAACATGCCAAATCTGTGAGGGTGTAGCCAATAGAAATTTACTTATGCCGGATGTATATCAGATACTAGATAAATTCAAACGAAAGCGGAATCCTGAACATGCCAAAGCTGTCAGGGTTACTCAAGTAGCTTGAGTTTATCATTGACGAGTTTAACCTTGGTACGCCTCCTTATGAACATGCCAAAGCTTTCACTATGAGAAACGACCAGGACCGGAAACCCAGGATTCACTATTAAGTGATTGACAAGAAGTTGTCTACCTGATGAATATACGTAGGCGAGAACGTGCCAAAGCTGTGAGCTGAAATATATTCATGGGATCCACCTTTCACTATTTATATTTAATTTAATTATTAAATCTTTGTATTCTGTTTAGGGATTATAGTATTGCATAATTTAGTGGGAGGGGCATTTTTAGATTAAGAATCCATGATATAGTTAATGCTTTCGATATTATATGAAACTGCTTAATTTCTGCTAACGGTTTTTCATAATCTATATGATAGATTTGCGATGGCGGCACAATTGACTAATATATTTACGCCTATGCTGGATATGAACAAACTTAAAGGCGCTGAGAACTTCACCGATTGGGATTTGGATTTAAGGATAGTCATTGATTCCAAAAGTTGGGATATGTGCTCGAGGGTCCGCTGCCCCTTGCTGTGTCTGAGGACGCAACACTGGAAGAACGATAAGTTTTCCAAGCTTAGAAAGATGATGATTTAAAAGTTAAATCATACATCTTAAGTTCACTGGCACCAGGACTCAAGAAAAAATGCAATGGCATGTCAGATGCGTATAGTATGATGAAGCGATTAAGAGAATTATATATGAACCAAGAACAAATTGTTGTTCATAAAGTTGCGATGGAACTGTTCCATGTGCGACTGGACGAGGGGCAAGCTGTGAGCTCGCATGTCTTCACATGATCGATTTGATCGATCAATTGAGGCAAATAATCTCCCTCTGAATGACATTCTTGGTATGGGTGTCATTCTTGGTTCGCTCCCAGCTTCTTATCGCCAATTCGTGATGTATTTCAACATGAATGAGATTAACTGTTCCTACCATGAACTGCATGGATTTTTCTCACGGCGGAAGACGACCTAAGGAATTGAGTATCGACTCACCCTCTGAAACCTATTTCACTCTATGCTTTTTCCCAAGCCTGGCCAAAGGGAAAGAAGACGAAAGCGAGAAGAAGAAAGGTTTCGGTTCTCAACCACAAGGAAAGATCGCAAAGCCCAAGAGGGCTTCCGAAGACAAATTCCACATCACTGGAGTAAAGTCGGGCACTGGAAAAAGAATTGTCCTGACTACATTACCCAGATAAGGAAGGAGATAGCATCTTTATCAGGTACATTTATTTTTCCAGTTATTGACATCTCACTGGCTTGTGAAGTTGTTACATCTAGTAAGATTTTGGATTTTGCTTGTCCTGTTAACATTTACAATTCGTTACAGGTGCTGAAGAAAAGTAATAAACTGAAGCCTGGAGAAACGCAATTACGTTTTGGGAGTTGAGACTCTCTGGATGAAGTTGCAGTGGGAGTATGCGAGATCCCTTTGCCGAATGGAACCTTTTGTTGTATGATTGCTACGTTGTACCAGGATGTGTAGCAAATATTATATCTCTTTTTGTATTAGATACAGAAGGTTATCGTATTAATATTAAGAACTCTTCTTTGTATTTATATGATAAACGTAATATTCAGATCCTTTATTGTCCAAATGAGCATGGTCATTACACATTGCATACTTCTAAAGATATTTTGAATACCGGGATTAATAAACGTAGTTTACCTATTGTTAATAATACTGAACTTTGGCATATGCGGCTAGGTCATATAGGCGTTAAATGCCTTACCCAATTGGTTAGGATTGGTTCGATACTAGATCTCTGTTAGGGTTGGTGCTCTGAGTGCCAATCCGGATCGTATTTATGTTCGATTCATAAATAAGAGCGATTCAATTTTCCATAATATTACTAATTTACTGGTAGCACCATTGTCTTTTATACATATATTTGATCTAATTACGATTAGATATCTGATTCTGATTAAACTGAAACTAAATTCGGTTTAGTGATATGTGTCTATTAGACAAAGACCCTATGATTTACCATATAGTGGGCAGTTACAACGTAGTTTGTAATTGACATTGGGAAGCACACTATAAGATGTATATCCTTAAATAAAGTTCCTGGTCAAGATTTACTAACACTGGTCGGTTAGTAAAATCCACTAAGACCAGTACATGTCGTATATCATGACTTGGTCCGATGGTTTATCCCAGTGAACCATGAGTCTCAGGAGACTCGTATAGACATGTAGGTGTTTATTTGATAATACACTGAACGACTCACTGAAGGTTTACTAATAGATGGTACACCAACGTCAATAGGAACCTTCTCGAGTTGAGCGAGCATAATGGTCTTTCGACTTGAGATACCAATGTGGATATATGAGCTATCATCCAAACTTTGATGGTAGTCACGTCAACGATCTAATCATGATCAGACCACCGCCTGTTCGTTGGGTGTAGACTGATGCTCATGATATCATGTGCGTATCAAGATAGGATCCGTCAGTCCTGTGTACAGGGCATAGGCATCCTCACGTGTTTACGATCTAGGAAATCCATGGTCGTGGTATAACATCGGAAACCAGTTCCGAGTGTTTTTTCGTGATCGTAAATTGAAAGTCGACTGTATTATACCGAAAGAGTTTGACGTTTTTCATCTATACCCCAGGAATAATACGGATAGTCTGTGACGAAGGGATTATACGTATGCAGTGACCTCGGCTTGCATAGTTTAGCGAGATTATCTGTGGTCGTCATAATCCATGAGTGGGTGGATTATGGACACGAAATTGGATTTCGTGATGGATAAACCTAAACTTAGAGAGTCCCACAATATGAAGTATACCCGTTGAGCACTTGGGCAACTCGATATGAATAATACAGATTATTCATAATACTTCACCGGATTAAATGAGTTAATTCAGATCGTTTAATCGATAAACGAATTTACACATGTTGGGAAATTTTGGTCATTTTAATGTGTATTTGTATTTGATACATAATTAGATTAGATACACATTTATTAACAAATGAGGGCACGACACTTTAAAAGTAAATAGATAATGTCTAATTAATGAATTAGAATATTTATTTTTTACTTTACAAATGTAACATGCCTATTTGTTGTCTAATATATATTAAAGTAATATATATTTTTTATTAAGCCAAGTGTTGGCTTTATCACCAAGTATTTTTTTAATATGATTAAAATGAAAACAATTTAGACCAAAATTTTACAAGTCACACACCACTTTTTGTAAAAAGGAAATTGTTTTCCTTTTCAAAAAGTTATTGTTGACCATATATTTATATATACCTCTCTCTCTCACATTTTTGTTGGAAAAAAAAAAAAGAGAAAAAAAATTGTTTCTCTCTCTTGTTCATTTATCCACTGCCGAGAGCCATTTTTGAGAAAGGAGTTCTCAACTTGTTTGAAGAAACAAGGATCAAAGTGAGGGAAACCACCAAGAAAAGCTTAGGAAAGATGGAGATTAGTAGGTAATCTTTAACTTTCTTGAGTTAGAAACTTATTTCTTGTTTTCTTGAAGATCTAGAAATGTTCTAGGGTTATTGGATTTATGAAATTTGGGGCTTTTTGAGGATGGTGGATGAATGGAAGAGCTTGAGCATGTGTGAAGTGAAATTGGTTAATATTATTGTAATATTAGGCCAATTTTGTTCAAATTGTTGTTGGAAATTTTAGTTTCCATTCTAGAGTTATTGATCCACTCTAAATAGCCTAGAATTGTTCTTGTGTTGTTCATATATGGTGGGACTCAATTGGTGTTGGATTAATTAGATTAATCTTTGTGAATTTTGGATTAAAGTATGAAAAATTTGGCAAATTTGGTCACTGTTTCAGACCTGGAAAAGTTCCTGTTTTTTTTATGAAAATGTTGTCATTTGAATTTTTTGGATGTTATTTGGGAGTTGGCGCAATTTCCGGAAAGTGGTTCCGACTTGAAATAAGGGAAAACGGCCATAAAACGACGTTACCGGGTGGATTTTGAGCCAACCGGGTGAGGGCTATGTGAACAGTGAATCCGTCACTGTTCGGGCAGCCAATGAACTACCCCGACACTATTGGATCTGACCTGGGTAGTTTCCATAAGTGTCGGGTGCCGATTCGGTCAAAAACGCGTTTTATGTCATTTTGCAGAAAAACGGTTTTCGTAAAAGTTTCGCGATGTTTCAACATTATTTATGTCAATATTTGATATTGAATAAATAGGTTTAGGTGAAAAATGAATAAATTATTCATATTAGATATTGAATAATTTATTCGGTATTTTGAAAAAAAAAATTAAAATACGATTTCGCCCGAACCGGTGCTTCGGCTGCGTCCATCGCCCAAAACCCCAACAAAAATGGTATCAGAGCGGGTCTGATGCTTCATCCATTACATTATTCATGCTTGTTATTAGATATTTAATCCAATTTTATTATTCACACATGCTTAGAATCTAGATATGTTTCTTTACTTTTCGGTTCGACGCTAATGAAAATGTAACATAAATTTAATGGTTAAGTTACGTTATGTTTTCTAGGTAGAACTGATTTATTTAGAAAATGATTTAGATTAATATTATGCATTGGATGTAGAGTATGGCTTCCGTAGGAAAATCCCCGCTTTTAAATATGGCTGTAAAGTAACGTGTATTGGATACATGTTTCTTGGTTCGTCTTGTCAATACGGTTTATAGGGTAACTTTCTATGGCTGCATCCCAGAAAGTACCAAAGCAGTGAGGGTGTAGTTGATAGAATTTTATCCATGCTGGTTGTATAATGTTACTAGACAAATTCAAGTGAAAATGGAAATCCTGAACGTGCCAAAGCTGTCAGGACTACATTGGTAGCTTAAGTTTGTCATTGGCAAGTGAAGCCTTGATACGCCTCCCTGTGAACGTTCCAAATCTGTCACAGCGAGAAACGACCAGGACCAAAACCATGAGTCATTGGTGAGTGATTGACAAAGTGTTGTCTACCTAATGAATATGCATAGGCGAGATCGTGCCAAAGCTGTGAGTCGAAAAATATTCATGGGATCTTACTCTCACTATGGAATTTTATTTAATTATTGAATTCCCGTTGTCCGTTGGGGATTATGGTATTACGTAAAGTAGTGGGAGACACTGCTAACTTTAAAATCCATAACTTAAGCAGTGCGTAATTTTATGGAATTTACTGCTTTTGTTTTCCTTTTATCTATATTGTTAATAGATTTATCCTTCTAATCCACTGCATTTATATTTCTTGAATATTTTTTCTGACTTTAACTTATGGTTGCGTTGTTCTAGAATAGGTTCTAGAAAGACCGTAGACTTAGATACTGTTAGATTAGTTTAAACCTTCAGGAACTGTTGTTCCGATTTTCCTTGAAAATCAAGATGGTTTGTGACTTATTTACTAAGTCACGATTAGGTAATCTAAATAGATATCTGGTTTAGGATATTAGTCTAGTTAGAATTGTTTCTTATGCAGTAAGAATTAACTTGAATAGTTCATGTCACGAAATTGTTAACTTGCATTAAGAAAGCCCTTTAGTATTTGTTTATCTTTTAATGACATTTCTTGGCTTTTAGTGATTTTTAGAAGCCGTGTGTCTGACACAGTTTGCTAATCGATTATTTGCAATTATTGTGAATAATTGAACGCAAATTATAAAGCTTTAGAAATGAGATGTGTATAGTTTTGTATAGAGAATATTGATTCTCACAATACGACAACTATAGGTATCGGATACCGGATCTCCCGTCTAGTTAATTAAAATATTATTTAATAACTGTTTTGATATTTGATATCAGAACTTGTGACTATTGGATATTTACTTGTTCTGTATAAACAGTTGTTACATATTTTAAAGTAACTAGTAGTGTCATTAATGAAAAGATAAACATTAAGAAAAAATTTCGATAAAGTAAATAACTTAGAACAGTGTGCTTTATGAGATTTTATCATCAAAGCATTAGATGCTTTTTCTGTATGGTAAATGATAGTCTGATATGAGTTCACACCACATATCCTTAACCATTTAATGAATATTGTATTCAGGAAATGATTAAGTCTTATTTAACCAATGATCTGTTGGGTTCTCTAATGTGTGAATAAAAAATGTAAGATAGTGGAAAGTACTCACTTTGATCGGCTAGGTAGGATGTGTAGACAACAAAAATTATTTGAAGTTGCTCCAAGCTCTCCTTTGAATTGTATGTTGAGCTTCCAAGTTTGTTTTTTTTGAATTCCAAACTCAATGGATGTTTCCCTATCACCTTAGTTGACCCTTTTGTGTGCTAGCACTTTACATTTTTGAATCAAAAATCAAAGAGAATGAACCCTAGGTTCACGTCCAAGTGGAGAGAAAATGGGTGATATTCACGCCCAAGAGAGAGAGGAAGATGAATGAAAAGTGAATTGTGTTATTGATTTTCCAAAAAAAAAAAAAACATATACCAAAACAAGATTTCGTAAAATGTCTATCACCTTTTCAAAGTTGAGTGTTTGGTAAGTCATCACCAAATACCAAATTCCATCAATATAAAGTGATGAGAATGACATGTGATGTGACTTGATATGGGCCCCATTTTGATTCAAAATCCGAGTGGGCCCGCAAACATATTCCGGGCTCGGGTTTGTTAATTCCGAATTAACAAATTTTCCGTTGCGTTTTAATTAAATCAAATTTAATTAAATAATAATGCCTAGCAAAATTACTATTAAAGTCGCTCGCGAATTAATTCTAAATTAATTCGTTCGCCCGAATTAAAATCCAATTTTAATTCGGTTATGAAATCTAATTTCATTTAATATATCGAATATATTATTTAAATCGATTAATTCCGAATTAACCATTCTCTCTCTATTAATTGAATTTTATTCCAGATAAAATTCTCGCCGTAATTAATCCTAGATTAATTTTCTCTCTCTTCTAATTAATCCTAGATTAATTATGTTCGAGTCATACGTCATCGGCAAATCTTCGGGAAGTGACCCATGAGATCCCTGGATATGTTGGCAGTAAATCCGGTCGTCAGACTATCCGAACACGTGCGTACCCGGTACCACATTCTTACCGATTTACAAGACATGGTTGGCTTCTAGCAAAACACCGTGCCTACACAATTCTCCAGAAATATTCTTTAAGGAATATATAATCTATGTCAGACGTAGTATACATAATATTGCATATTACGATCCAGTATCGATATCACATGGTAGGCCTAGGGCTGGAATTGTGTCTGCCCCGTACGAAGCATATATCGGATCTCTGGTAACTAGTCTCTATAATCGGATAATCATGACCTAATCATATTATCCCGATGATTATAGTACTTAAGAGTACTAGTTCCGTATCCTGCGTGATCATCATCTCCATATGACTGGAGTGATACTTCCATATTGACATCACACCCAATACAATACGATTTTCAGTATACCCAGAAGAGGAGTACACAGAACCTGTTAAAGCCCCGGACGACCAAAACCAAAGTATACTGATTGTCGCAAGTATTAGCGATGCAAGTATCCGGTTAAGACCAAATACACCTACCCTGATTCGGATTCCCATAGACACATAGTCATACTACCAATGGGATTCTGAGGGGTCTATCCAGAGTGAAGCTGTTTCCGTACCATCGGTAAACACAACCTCCTATCACACTTGCATAAGTATCCAATACTTAAATATATGAGAACTATGTTGTTACGCTTCCATAACACGCACAAGTGCAATATTAGTCTATTATACATTATCGATGTCCAGTCTCGATAATACTACGACTAGGGATATTTAATGATTAAACCTTAGTGGATTAATACTATCTCATATCTTATTAATCTGGAACTAATCATATGGAATTTTATCATTTATATATCCCGGTAATCCAATTACAAATGATAAAAGAGCAATTTCCTTTGTCACATAGTTAATTTGTACAACAACACCATGTTCTGTACAAATAGTGATGCTATGGGTCATAATTTTCCAACAATCTCCCACTTGGCCTGTAGCCAATCACTCAAGTGTCCTACACCTTAACTATGTACGGGTCACTCGAACTTCTGCTAAGAAATAACTTTCGTCAGAGGATTTGAAAGGTTATCATCTGATGCGATTTATTCAATCATCACATCGCCACGATGTATGATCCGACGAATCAGATGAAATAGTTGAAGTACATACTTGAATCGTTTATGAGACCGCGATTCTTTAGCCTGTGTTGTAGCCTAGCTTAGCTTCTAACAGAACTACTCCTAATCCAATTAGGATTATATAGATCCAAAATGCTTCTTTTGCTGCCTCAGCTGCAACAATGTTCCGCTTTTGTTATTTATTCGGCAACAATATCTTGCTTGGAAGATTTCCAGCTCACTGTTACGTTATTCAAACTATGTAGTACCCTTATTGCGACTTACAGTCGTTTTTATCGGTTTGGAAACTTGCAACGGTGAACCCAGTCACTTCAAGTTCTCATGCTCCATAACTTAAGAAAGCATCCTTAGTTCGTCTAAGATACTTAAGGATGTTCTTAACATCAATCCAGTGACCATCACCTGGATTGGCCTGATTGTGACTCCATATGCTCAAAACATATGAGACACCAGGTCCTGTACATTTCATAAACGTACGAACTCTGGGAAAGTTATCAGCAGTTTTCTAGATCTATCCCAGTAGATCTTTATTCCTAGAATAAAGCATGCTTCTCTTGTTGGGGTTGGTGCTTAGAGCGCCAATCCGGACCGTATTTATTTCTGATTCATGAATACGAACATCCCCTTATTCCATAATATTACTTATTTATGGTTGCACCTCTTGTTCTTATATACGTATTCGATCTGATTACGATTAGATTGAAACTAAATATGGTTTAGTGATATGTATATATTAGACAAAGGCCCGATAATATATAATGCAGTACACAGTTACAAAGTTAGTTTGTAATTGACATTGGGAAGTGTCACTGCTATATGTATATTATCAAACATAGTTCCTGGTCAAGATTTGCTAACACGGGTCGGTTAGTCAAATCCGTTGAGACCAGTACATGTCGTATATCGAGACTTGGTCCGATGGTTTATCCCAATGAACCATGAGTCTATGGAGACTCGTATAGACGTGTAGGTGTTTATAGTGGATAAACACTGAACGGCTCACCGAAGATTCTTAATGGATGGTACACCAACGTCAATAAGAATCTTCTCGGGTTGAGTAGCATAGTGGTCCTTCGACTTGAGACACCACTGTGGATGTATGAGACATCCTCCACACTTAGATGGCAGTCACGTCACCGATCTATTTAGATCAGACCTCCGCCTGTTCGTTGGGTGTGGATCGATCCTCAGGATATCCTGTGTGTGTCAAGATAGGATCCGTCAGTTCTGTGTACAGAGCATAGGTAGTCCATATATTATTAGCAGTCTGTTAAATCTGTGGCCACAGTATACATCAGAAGTAAGTTCCGAGTGTTATTTAGAGATTGCTAATAGATACGTCGACGAGATAATACCTATAGAGATTTGACGTTTACATCTATATCTCTGTGATTATCTGGATACCTGTGACGGAGGGATTATACGTATGCAATGACCTCGACCTGTATGATTCAGCTAGTTTATCCGTGATCGTCATAATCTACGGGTGGATAGATTATGGATATGAAATTGGATTTCGTGACGGATATACCTGAATCTAGTGAGTCTCAATAATGAAACATACTCGTAGAGCACTAGAGCAACATTTATGAATAATGATGATTATTTATAAATCGTTTAATCGTTAAACGAAAAATACATGCGAACGGGCCGAACCGTCATTTCCTAATTAATGTGTGTGTTGTTTTTAATATATGATATTATTAATACCATTAATAAATAGTCAAATAAATGTATTTGACATATATCATCAATATATGTATTTGAGATATTTAAAGTAAATATAATACATATATTTGATATATTTATATTTAATTAATTATTTAATTATTTAATTGTTAAATGATTAATATAATTAAAATATAAATATATCACCAAATGATAAAGTTAGGAAATGATTATAAGTTGCAATTGTTGACTTATACATTAAAGGAAAAGGTTGTCAAATTGATTTTGACTTCTTAAGATATTTGTTCAAAATTGTTTGAAAAATAAAATATCTTTTTCCTTTATTTTCTATTAATTTTCGGCCATAACACTTAAATATAAGAGTTATATTCTTCTTAGTTGCATTTGTTGACTTAATATAAATATCTATAAAGTGTTATTAAGATATTTTATCAAGTTGATTAAATGTAAAGTGAAATGAAAATGAAATTACAACACTTGTATTTGCCTTTGTGAATTTCGGCCAAGGCAAGTTGGAAACAAGTATATATTGTTTTTCATTTCATTTCATTCTTAACCTAATACACTTTAAAGAAAACTCCATTAATGGAAGCAAAGGAAGCTTGTGAGAAAGAAAGAAGAAATCAAAGAAAGCTTGGATTTTAGTGAGTTTTTTCAACTTGCTATTAGAAAGGAAAATGTTCCTTAGGATCTAGGCTTTAACATATGATGTTCTTAGGTTATTTCTTTCTTTATTCCTTGTTTTTTGTTGATGGAAGTTTTGATGGAAGTGTTGAGCATGTATGATGAAGGAAAGTTGTGACTATTGTAGTTATAAGCTTTCTTTTAAGGTTTTGGAAACCATGTTGCTAATCTAGAGTTGTTGACCCACTCTTAGATGACCTAGATTTGATCTTGAGTTGTTTCTTTTGTGTTGAGACTTTGATTGGATGGAAGAAAGATGATTAAAGTGTTGTATTTAACCAATTTGGTCTAATTTGTCCAATTTGATGAATTGAAAAATTAGGGTTTAAGACCACTTCCAAATTTGGGGCTTTTCATATATGTTGTGCATTTGGATGTGTATATGATGCATATAAAGTTTCATGTTCATTGGATTACATCTTGATGTGTTTTGATGCATGAAATGACAAAGTGCACAAAATGGCACCAATGTGGTGCATTCGGCCTTGATGAAGAATTTGGGGATTTTTGTTGCTTTTGGTGTTTTAATGTTTTGAACATGCTAAGTTCATCTTAGAAATGATTTAGAATCATTCAAAATTGATTAGATCAATTTCGGACTAAAATGGACAAAATACCAAACTAAGGGTAATTTGGTAAATTCACCTAATATGATTTATTGAATTTTATTTTCATAATTTGATTATTGGAATATTAAATAAATATGTTTATTTAATTAATACGGAAAAAGTTTTGAAATCGGAAAATACGATTTTCCACCGCTTCCGCTGCGTTACCGGATTCACCCCCTAAAAAACCCCTACAAAATGGTATCAGAGCGAGTCTGATTCTAGGCCTCCATTAATGATTAGCTTGTTTTATTCAATGTTTAATCATGTTTTCTTGACTTTATACATGCTTGGTATAATCTAATTTGATTAGATTTAGGGTGTATGACACTTAATGGAATATCCCCGCTTAATAAGGTTTTAAAGTAACTAGTAATTGGAATACTTGTTTCTTGGTCCGTCTTGTCAATACGGTTTATAAATATCTTTTCGTTGACTACATCCGAGACCGTGCCTCTGCTGTGAGGATGTAGCTGATAGAAATTTATTTATGCCGAATGTATATTAGATACTAGATAAATTCAAGCGAAAGCGGAATCCTGAACGTGCCCTAGCTGTCAGGGTTACGCAAGTAACTTGAGTTTATCATTGACAAGTTTAACCTTGGTACGTCTCCTTGTGGGCCTACCTTCGCAGCGACAATGAGAAACGGCCAGGACCGGAACCTTGGAGTCACTAGTGAGTGATTGACAATTAGTTGTCTACCTGTGAATATACGTCGGCGAGACCGTGCCTCTGCTGTGAGCCGAAATATATTCATGGGGTCCTCTTCCCATTATGGAATTCGATTTAATTATTGAATTCTCGTCTTTCCGTTGGGGATTACGGCATTACGTAAAAATAGTGGGAGGCACTGCTAAGTTTAAAATATTCCATAACTTAGGTAGTGTATGTTATTATGGAAATTGCCGCTTGTTTGTTTCCTTATTCTATTGTTTATATAGAATTAAACTTTTATTAACTGCCCACATATTTTGATATGTTATCTTACTTGACTCTTGGTTGCAGATATTCTAGAATAGGTTCTAGATACTAATAGACTAGGATATTATTAGATTAGTCTAAACCATCGGGAACTGTTGTTCCGATTTTCTTGAAAAATAAAGATGGTTAATGACTTAGTTTCTAAGTCATGATAGATAATCTAGATAGATATCCCCTTTAGGATATAATACTTTAGAGACAATAGTTTCTTATGCATTAAGAATTGACTTGAATTAGTTCATGTCTCGAGATTCTTGACTGGCATTTAGAAAGCCCTATTAAGTATTTGTTTATCTAGTAATGACATTTCTAAGCTTTAATTACCTTTAGAGGTAATTTGTCTGACACAATTTGCTAATCAGTTATTTAAAATTGTTATATATCCTAACAAACATTATCATTATTATAGTAATAATGAGATGTTTGTTAGGTAAAAGGTTTACCTAAGTCTTCTTTACTCCGTGAAAACAGTGGGAGTAGTCTCTGTTATATACGATATAAAGTTTTATATAAGATATAAAACCAAGAGACTTGTGAGATACTCCTATTATTCGTACATTAGATATGATCTAATAAAGGACATAACTAAGCTATCTGTATGACAGTTAGTATAACTGTTGGACTGTTATTGTGTGTCTTATATAAAGTATTCATTTTTCGTAAAAGATGATTCCTTTTTCGAAAGAGATATTGATTAGAATGTCTAATCAATTTTATGTATCATTTGATGATGACATAATAAATACTTTATAATGTGCGAATGTAGATATTGATTTAATCGTAATTGTTACGAGTTATTTTGACATCCTATAGACCATAGGATGGATCTTGAAACACGTTCTTTGTGATCTTTGAGATATTAAGAACGAGTTTCTAATTCATGGAGAATATAGTCTGCAATCATTAGGGTCATATTAGTTTTGAGAATAATTATGACGTTAGACAGTCTACGTCATAAAGAGTCACAAAAGATGCAGTGGGAGTGTCACGAAGGATTCTACTATTTAGTAGAATCAAATGCAACTTTTGAAGTATTGACTTATGAAGTTGCATAGTGACCTTTTAAATTAGAAGTTTTTTGAATTGATATTGTGCTTGCGGTTGTCTTCATAGTATTTTGGATTTGATCCTTAAATACTTGGACAACTCAGTAGCTGTAGCACAATACTGATGTAGCATCAGAGTCATATTAATGTATAATCTAGATTCTACAAAATATGAATGATGCTGACTATAGGAAACGATGGAGTTTGTTTGACAAACTCAATATGTTATAGCGGACTTGTTTTTGTTGCCTACCTCTTAAGTACTGGGTGAGCTTTTGAGGACCATGTGTATATGATGCACATTGAGACGTGTATATGATATCGTGGATTGGCACTAGAGCAAGTGGGAGAAATTGTTGGGGTTGGTGCTTAGAGCGCCAATCCGGACCGTATTTATGTCTGATTCATGAATACGAACATCCCCTTATTCCATAATATTACTTATTTATGGTTGCACCTCTTGTTCTTATATACGTATTCGATCTGATTACGATTAGATTGAAACTAAATATGGTTTAGTGATATGTATATATTAGACAAAGGCCCGATAATATATACAGTACACAGTTACAAAGTTAGTTTGTAATTGACATTAGGAAGTGTCACTGCTATATGTATATTATCAAACATAGTTCCTGGTCAAGATTTGCTAACACGGGTCGGTTAGTCAAATCTGTTGAGACCAGTACATGTCGTATATCGAGACTTGGTCCGATGGTTTATCCCAATGAACCATGAGTCTATGGAGACTCGTATAGACGTGTAGGTGTTTATAGTGGATAAACACTGAACGGCTCACCGAAGATTCTTAATGGATGGTACACCAACGTCAATAAGAATCTTCTCGGGTTGAGTAGCATAGTGGTCCTTCGACTTGAGACACCACTGTGGATGTATGAGACATCCTCTACACTTAGATGGCAGTCACGTCACCGATCTATTTATATCAGACCTCCGCCTGTTCGTTGGGTGTGGATCGATCCTCAGGATATCCTGTGTGTGTCAAGATAGGATCCGTCAGTTCTGTGTACAGAGCATAGGTAGTCCATATATTATTAGCAGTCTGTTAAATCTGTGGCCACAATATACATCGGAAGTAAGTTCCGAGTGTTATTTAGAGATTGCTAATAGATACGTCGACGAGATAATACCTATAGAGATTTGACGTTTACATCTATATCTCTGGGATTATCTGGATACCTGTGACGGAGGGATTATACGTATGCAATGACCTCGACCTGTATGATTCAGCTAGTTTACCCGTGATCGTCATAATCTACGGGTGGATAGATTATGGACATGAAATTGGATTTCGTGACGGATATACCTGAATCTAGAGAGTCTCAATAATGAAACATACTCGTAGAGCACTAGAGCAACATTATGAATAATGATGATTATTTATAAATCGTTTAATCGTTAAACGAAAAATACATGCGAACGGGCCGAACCGTCCTTTCCTAATTAATGTGTGTTTGTTTTTAATATATGATATTATTAAATACACATTAATAAATAGTCAAATAAAGGTATTTGACATATATCATCAATATATGTATTTGAGATATTTAAAGTAAATATAATACATATATTTGATATATTTATATTTAATTAATTATTTAATTATTTAATTGTTAAATGATTAATATAATTAAAATATAAATATATCACCAAATGATAAAGTTAGGAAATGATTATAAGTTGCAATTGTTGACTTATACATTAAAGGAAAATGTTGTCAAATTGATTTTGACTTCTTAAGATATTTGTTCAAAATTGTTTGAAAAATAAAATATCTTTTTCCTTTATTTTCTATTAATTTCGGCCATAACACTTAAATATAAGAGTTATATTCTTCTTAGTTGCATTTGTTGACTTAATATAAATATCTATAAAGTGTTATTAAGATATTTTATCAAGTTGATTAAATGTAAAGTGAAATGAAAATGAAATTACAAGACTTGTATTTGCCTTTGTGAATTTCGGCCAAGGCAAGTTGGAAACAAGTATATATTGTTTTTCATTTCATTTCATTCTTAACCTAATACACTTTAAAGAAAAACTCCATTAATGGAAGCAAAGGAAGCTTGTGAGAAAGAAAGAAGAAATCAAAGAAAGCTTGGATTTTAGTGAGTTTTTCCAACTTGCTATTAGAAAGGAAAATGTTCCTTAGGATCTAGGCTTTAACATATGATGTTCTTAGGTTATTTCTTTCTTTATTCCTTGTGTTTTTGTTGATGGAAGTTTTGATGGAAGTGTTGTGCATGTATGATGAAGGAAGTTGTGACTATTGTAGTTATAAGCTTTCTTTTAAGGTTTTGGAAACCATGTTGCTAATCTAGAGTTGTTGACCCACTCTTATATGACCTAGATTTGATCTTGAGTTGTTTCATTGTGTTGAGACTTTGATTGGATGGAAGAAAGATGATTAAAGTGTTGTATTTAACCAATTTGGTCTAATTTGTCCAATTTGATGAAATTGAAAAATTAGGGTTTAAGACCACTTCCAAATTTGGGGATTTTCATATATGTTGTTCATTTGGATGTGTATATGATGCATATAAAGTTTCATGTTCATTGGATTACATCTTGATGTGTTTTGATGCATGAAATGACAAAGTGCACAAAATGGCACCAATGTGGTGCATTCGGCCTTGATGAAGAATTTGGGGATTTTTGTTGCTTTTGGTGTTTTAATGTTTTGAACATGCTAAGTTCATCTTAGAAATGATTTAGAATCATTCAAAATTGATTAGATCAATTTCGGACTAAAATGGACAAATACCAAACTAAGGGTAATTTGGTAAATTCACCTAAATATGATTTATTGAATTTTATTTTCATAATTTGATTATTGGAATATTAAATAAATATGTTTATTTAATTAATCCGAGAAAAAGTTTTGAAATCGGAAAATTCGATTTTCCACCGCTTCCGCTGCGTTACCGGATTCACCCCCTAAAAACCCCTACAAAATGGTATCAGAGCGAGTCTGATTCTAGGCCTCCATTAATGATTAGCTTGTTTTATTCAATGTTTAATCATGTTTTCTTGACTTTATACATGCTTGGTATAATCTAATTTGATTAGATTTAGGGTGTATGACACTTAATGGAATATCCCCGCTTAATAAGGTTTTAAAGTAACTAGTATTTGGAATACTTGTTTCTTGGTCCGTCTTGTCAATACGGTTTATAAATATCTTTTCGTTGACTACATCTGAGACCGTGCCTCTGCTGTGAGGATGTAGCTGATAGAAATTTATTTATGCCGAATGTATATTAGATACTAGATAAATTCAAGCGAAAGCGGAATCCTGAACGTGCCCTAGCTGTCAGGGTTACGCAAGTAACTTGAGTTTATCATTGACAAGTTTAACCTTGGTACGTCTCCTTGTGGGCCTACCTTCGCAGCGACAATGAGAAACGGCCAGGACCGGAACCTTGGAGTCACTAGTGAGTGATTGACAATTAGTTGTCTACCTGTGAATATACGTCGGCGAGACCGTGCCTCTGCTGTGAGCCGAAATATATTCATGGGGTCCTCTTCCCATTATGGAATTCGATTTAATTATTGAATTCTCGTCTTTCCGTTGGGGATTACGGCATTACGTAAAAATAGTGGGAGGCACTGCTAAGTTTAAAATATTCCATAACTTAGGTAGTGTATGTTATTATGGAAATTGCCGCTTGTTTGTTTCCTTATTCTATTGTTTATATAGAATTAAACTTTTATTAACTGCCCACATATTTTGATATGTTATCTGACTTGACTTTTGGTTGCAGATATTCTAGAATAGGTTCTAGATACTAATAGACTAGGATATTATTAGATTAGTCTAAACCATCGGGAACTGTTGTTCCGATTTTCTTGAAAAATAAAGATGGTTAATGACTTAGTTTCTAAGTCATGATAGATAATCTAGATAGATATCCCCTTTAGGATATAATACTTTAGAGACAATAGTTTCTTATGCATTAAGAATTGACTTGAATTAGTTCATGTCTCGAGATTCTTGACTGGCATTTAGAAAGCCCTATTAAGTATTTGTTTATCTAGTAATGACATTTCTAAGCTTTAATTACCTTTAGAGGTAATGTGTCTGACACAATTTGCTAATCAGTTATTTAAAATTGTTATATATCCTAACAAACATTATCATTATTATAGTAATAATGAGATGTTTGTTAGGTAAAAGGTTTACCTAAGTCTTCTTTACTCCGTGAAAACAGTGGGAGTAGTCTCTGTTATATACGATATAAAGTTTTATATAAGATATAAAACCAAGAGACTTGTGAGATACTCCTATTATTCGTACATTAGATATGATCTAATAAAGGACATAACTAAGCTATCTGTATGACAGTTAGTATAACTGTTGGACTGTTATTGTGTGTCTTATATAAAGTATTCATTTTTCGTAAAGGATGATTCCTTTTTCGAAAGAGATATTGATTAGAATGTCTAATCAATTTTATGTATCATTTGATGATGACATAATAAATACTTTATAATGTGCGAGTAGATATTGATTTAATCGTAATTGTTACGAGTTATTTTGACATCCTATAGACCATAGGATGGATCTTGAAACACGTTCTTTGTGATCTTTGAGATATTAAGAACGGTTTCTAATTCATGGAGAATATAGTCTGCAATCATTAGGGTCATATTAGTTTTGAGAATAATTATGACGTTAGACAGTCTACGTCATAAAGAGTCACAAAAGATGCAGTGGGAGTGTCTCGAAGGATTCTACTATTTAGTAGAATCAAATGCAACTTTTGAAGTATTGACTTATGAAGTTGCATAGTGACCTTTTAAATTAGAAGTTTTTTGAATTGATATTGTGCTTGCGGTTGTCTTCATAGTATTTTGGATTTGATCCTTAAATACTTGGACAACTCAGTAGCTGTAGCACAATACTGATGTAGCATCAGAGTCATATTAATGTATAATCTAGATTCTACAAAATATGAATGATGCTGACTATGGGAAACGATGGAGTTTGTTTGACAAACTCAATATGTTATAGCGGACTTGTTTTTGTTGCCTACCTCTTAAGTACTGGGTGAGCTTTTGAGGACCATGTGTATACCATGCACATTGAGACGTGTATATGATACCGTGGATTGGCACTAGAGCAAGTGGGAGAAATTGTTGGGGTTGGTGCTTAGAGCGCCAATCCGGACCGTATTTATGTCTGATTCATGAATACGAACATCCCCTTATTCCATAATATTACTTATTATGGTTGCACCTCTTGTTCTTATATACGTATTCGATCTGATTACGATTAGATTGAAACTAAATATGGTTTAGTGATATGTATATATTAGACAAAGGCCCGATAATATATAATGCAGTACACAGTTACAAAGTTAGTTTGTAATTGACATTAGGAAGTGTCACTGCTATATGTATATTATCAAACAGTTCCTGGTCAAGATTTGCTAACACGGGTCGGTTAGTCAAATCCGTTGAGACCAGTACATGTCGTATATCGAGACTTGGTCGATGGTTTATCCCAATGAACCATGAGTCTATGGAGACTCGTATAGACGTGTAGGTGTTTATAGTGGATAAAAAACTGAACGGCTCACCGAAGATTCTTAATGGATGGTACACCAACGTCAATAAGAATCTTCTCGGGTTGAGTAGCATAGTGGTCTTTCGACTTGAGACACCACTGTGGATGTATGAGACATCTTCCACACTTAGATGGCAGTCACGTCACCGATCTATTTAGATCAGACCTCCGCCTGTTCGTTGGGTGTGGATCGATCCTCAGGATATCCTGTGTGTGTCAAGATAGGATCCGTCAGTTCTGTGTACAGAGCATAGGTAGTCCATATATTATTAACAGTCTGTTAAATCTGTGGCCACAGTATACATCGGAAGTAAGTTCCGAGTGTTATTTAGAGATTGCTAATAGATACGTCGACGAGATAATACCTATAGAGATTTGACGTTTACATCTATATCTCTGGGATTATCTGGATACCTGTGACGGAGGGATTATACATATGCAATGACCTCGACCTGTATGATTCAGCTAGTTTATCCGTGATCGTCATAATCTACGGGTGGATAGATTATGGACATGAAATTGGATTTCGTGACGGATATACCTGAATCTAGAGAGTCTCAATAATGAAACATACTCGTAGAGCACTAGAGCAACATTATGATAATGATGATTATTTATAAATCGTTTAATCGTTAAACGAAAAATACATGCGAACGGGCCGAACCGTCATTTCCTAATTAATGTGTGTTTGTTTTTAATATATGATATTATTAAATACACATTAATAAATAGTCAAATAAAGGTATTTGACATATATCATCAATATATGTATTTGAGATATTTAAAGTAAATATAATACATATATTTGATATATTTATATTTAATTAATTATTTAATTATTTAATTGTTAAATGATTAATATAATTAAAATATAAATATATCACCAAATGATAAAGTTAGGAAATGATATAAGTTGCAATTGTTGATTTATACATTAAAGGAAAAGGTTGTCAAATTGATTTTGACTTCTTAAGATATTGTTCAAAATTGTTTGAAAAATAAAATATCTTTTTCCTTTATTTTCTATTAATTTCGGCCATAACACTTAAATATAAGAGTTATATTCTTCTTAGTTGCATTTTTTGACTTAATATAAATATCTATAAAGTGTTATTAAGATATTTTATCAAGTTGATTAAATGTAAAGTGAAATGAAAATGAAATTACAAGACTTGTATTTGCCTTTGTGAATTTCGGCCAAGGCAAGTTGGAAACAAGTATATATTGTTTTTCATTTCATTTCATTCTTAACCTAATACACTTTAAAGAAAAACTCCATTAATGGAAGCAAAGGAAGCTTGTGAGAAAGAAAGAAGAAATCAAAGAAAGCTTGGATTTTAGTGAGTTTTTCCAACTTGCTATTAGAAAGGAAAATGTTCCTTAGGATCTAGGCTTTAACATATGATGTTCTTAGGTTATTTCTTTCTTTATTCCTTGTGTTTTTTTTTATGGAAGTTTTGATGGAAGTGTTGAGCATGTATGATGAAGGAAAGTTGTGACTATTGTAGTTATAAGCTTTCTTTTAAGGTTTTGGAAACCATGTTGCTAATCTAGAGTTGTTGACCCACTCTTAGATGACCTAGATTTGATCTTGAGTTGTTTCATTGTGTTGAGACTTTGATTGGATGGAAGAAAGATGATTAAAGTGTTGTATTTAACCAATTTGGTCTAATTTGTCCAATTTGATGAAGTTGAAAAATTAGGGTTTAAGACCACTTCCAAATTTGGGGCTTTTCATATATGTTGTGCATTTGGATGTGTATATGATGCATATAAAGTTTCATGTTCATTGGATTACATCTTGATGTGTTTTGATGCATGAAATGACAAAGTGCACAAAATGGCACCAAGTGGTGCATTCGGCCTTGATGAAGAATTTGGGGATTTTTGTTGCTTTTGGTGTTTTGAAGTTTTGAACATGCTAAGTTCATCTTAGAAATGATTTAGAATCATTCAAAATTGATTAGATCAATTTCGGACTAAAATGGACAAAATACCAAACTAAGGGTAATTTGGTAAATTCACCTAAATATGATTTATTGAATTTTATTTTCATAATTTGATTATTGGAATATTAAATAAATATGTTTATTTAATTAATTCGAGAAAAAGTTTTGAAATCGGAAAATACGATTTTCCACCGCTTCCGCTGCGTTACCGGATTCACCCCCTAAAAACCCCTACATCTCCCAGGTATTCCATGGAGAATTTAATGAAAGCTAAGCTTTCACCGATTGTATTATGGGAATTTCATTTCCAAGAAATGATATGCCATCATTATATAGGACAATCATTGTCAGTGCGCTCCCACTAACCTTCTTATATACACAAGAATCATATTCATTTTGAATTAAATCATATACCATTATGATTACATCAAAACACTAGTTCCAATAACGCAATGCTTGCTTCAATCCATAAATGGATCGATTTAACTTGCAAACCTTGTTTGCATGTTTTTGCACGACAAAACCGTCAGGATGTTGCATACAAACATCCTTCAAAAGGTTTATGTTTGAGGAAAGCGGTTTTGACGTACCATGTGCCATATTTTAATAAATGAAATATGCAACATTAGCAAGAATTATCCAAATGAATTTAATCATGGAAATAGATTAAAGGTTTCGTCGTAGTCGATACTATGTCGTTGACGATACCCTTTCTGTACAAGCCTAGCTGTGTACATTTGTATGTTGCCATCCATGTATGTCTTCCTTGAAGACACATTTAGTACCAATAGGCACAATGCCTTCTGGTACATCAACCAGTGTCCAAACTTAGTTGGTATACATGGAATCCATTTCGGACTTAATGGCACTTTACCATAAAAGGAGTCGATACCTTGTATTACTTCCTCATACGTAGTCGGTTTGTCTTCCTCAATAAGATTGACATATATACGAGGTGAGATCAGAAACCCATACCTCCTAGGTTTTTTTCTGACACTCTAAGACTTACGCGGTTCTTGTGTATTCGAAGATTATTGGTATAGTTTCATTCCTAAAAAACTGTTGGTGTTTAAGATAGGATCCGTCAGTCATGTGTACAGGGCATAGGCATCCTCACGTGTTTACGATCTAGTAAATCCATGACTGTGGTATAACATCGGAAACCGGTTCCCAGTGTTATTTCATGATTGTAAATTGAAAGTCGACTGTATTATACCGAACGGGTTTGACATTTTTCATATATACCCTAAGTATAATACGGATAGCCTGTGACGGAGGGATTATACGTATGTAGTGACCTCGGCTTGCATAGTTTAGCGAGATTATCCGTGGTTGTCATAATCCATGAGTGGGTGAATTATGGACACTAAATTGGATTTCGTGAAGGATAAACCTAAACTTAGAGAGTCCCATAATATGAAATGTACTCGTTGAGCACTTGGGCAACTCGTTATGAATAATACGGATTATTCATAATACTTCACCAGATTAAATGAGTTAATTCAGATTGTTTAATCGAAAAATGAATTTACACATGCCGGGAAAATTTTGGTCATTTTAATGTGTATTTGTATTTGATACATAATTAGATTAGATACACATTTATTAATGAATTAGGGCATTACACTTTAAAAGTAAATAAATAATGTCTAATTAATGAATTAGAATATTTATTTTTTACTTTACAAATGTAACATGTCTATTTGTTGTCTAATATATATTAAAGTAATATATATTTTTTATTAAGCCAAGTGTTGGCATTGTCATCAAGCTTTTTTTTAATATGATTAAAATGAAAACAATTTTGACCAAAATTTTACAAGTCACACCCCACTTTTTGTAAAAAGGAAATTGTTTTCTTTTCAAAAAGTTATTGTTGACCATATATTTATATATACCTCTCTCTCTCACGTTTTTGTTGGAAAAAAAAGAAGAGAAATTTTTTTTTTCTCTCTCTTGTTCATTTATCCACTGCCGAGAGCCATTTTTGAGAAAGGAGTTCTCAACTTGTTTGAAGAAACAAGGATCAAAGTGAGGGAAACCACCAAGAAAAGCTTAGGAAAGATGGAGATTAGTAGGCAATCTTTAACTTTCTTGAGTTAGAAACTTATTTCTTGTTTTCTTGATGATCTAGAAATGTTCTAGGGTTCTTGGATTTATGAAATTTGGGGCTTTTTGAGGATGGTGGATGAATGGAAGAGCTTGAGCATGTGTGAAGTGAAATTGGTTAATATTATTGTAATATTAGGCCAATTTTGTTCAAATTGTTGTTGGAAATTTTAGTTTCCATTCTAGAGTTATTGATCCACTCTAAATAGCCTAGAATTGTTCTTGTGTTGTTCATATATGGTGGGACTCAATTGGTGTTATATTAATTAGATTAATCTTTGTGAATTTTGGATTAAAGTATGAAAAATTTGGCAAATTTGGTCACTGTTTCAGACCTCGAAAAGTTCCTGTTTTTGTGATGAAAATGTTGTCAATTGAATGTTTTGGATGTTATTTGGGAGTTGGCACAATTGCCGAAAAGTGGTTCCGACTTGAAATAAGCAAAAACGGCCAAAAACGGCGTTACCGGGTGGATTTTGAGTCAACCGGGTGACGGCTAAGTGAATAGTGAATCCATTACTGTTCGGGCAGCCAGTGAACTGCCCCGAAACTATTGGATCTGACCTGGGCAGTTTCCATAAGTGTCAGGTAGCGGGTTCGGTCAAAAACGTGTTTTATGTCATTTTGCAGAAAAACGGTTTACGTAAAAGTTTCGCGATGTTTCAAAATTATTTATGTCAATATTTGATATTGAATAAATAGGTATATTTGAAAAATGAATAAATTATTCATATTAGATATTGAATAATTTATTCAGTATTTTGAAAAAAAAATTAAAAAACGATTTCGCCCAAACCGGTGCTTCAGCTGCGCCCATCGCCCAAAACCCCAACAAAAATGGTATCAGAGCTGGTCTGATGCTTCATCCATTACATTATTCATGCTTGATATTAGATATTTAATCCAATTTTATTATTCGCACATGCTTAGAATCTAGATATGTTTCTTTACTTTTCCGTTCGACGCTAACGAAAATGTAACGGAAATTTAATGGTTAAGTTACGTTATGTTTTCTAGGTAGAACTGAGTTATTTAGAAAATGATTTAGATTAATATTCTGCATTGGATGTAGAGTATGGCTTCCGTAGGAAAATCCCCGCTTTTAAATATGGCTGTAAAGTAACGTGTATTGGATACATGTTTCTTGGTGTTGGACAATTATGACCCACAGCGTCACTATTTGTACAGATCATGGTGTTGTTGTACAAATTAACTATGTGACAAAGGAGATTGCACTCTTATCATTTGTGATTAGATCACCTAGATATATAAATGATAGGAGGTCCATGTGATTTGTTCCTGGATTGAGAATGATATGAGATAGTTTCAGTCCACAAAGGATAAATCATTAAACATCCCTAGTCAGAGCATTATCGAGATTGGACATCGATGAATGCGTAAAAGACTAGTATTACACTTGTGCGCGTTGTGAGGGCACAACGACATAGTTCTCATATATTTGGGTATAGGATACTCATGCAAGTGTAATAGGAGGTTGTGTTTTACCGATGGTACGGGAAACAGCTTCGCTCTAGATAGACCCCCTCGGAATTCCATTGGTAGTATAAGTATATGTCTATGGAAGTCCAAAATCAGGGTAGGTGTATTTGGTCTTAACCTGAGACTTGCACCGCTAATACTTGCGACAATCAATATACTTTGGTTGCGGTCATCCAGGGCTTTAACAGGCTCTGTGTACGCCTATGCTGGTATATTGAGAATCGTAGTGTGTTGGGTGTGATGTCAAGACGCAAGTGTCACTCCAGTCATATGGAGATGATGATCGCGTAGGGATATAGAACTGGTTCTCTAAAAAGGTTGCAACCATCGGGATAATATGACTTGGTCATGATTATCTGAAATTAAAGAGACTAGTTGCTCCTTATCCGATATATGCTTCGTACGGGGCAGACACTGTACCAGCCCCAGGCCTTGCATGTGATCATCCGATACTGGATCGAAATACGCAATACTACGTATACTACGCCTGATATAGATCTTTTATTCCTATAAGGATATTTCTGTAGAATTAGGTAGGCATGACGCTTTGCTAGAAGCCAACCTTGTCTTGTAAATCGGTACAAACGTAGTACTTGGTACTTACGTGTTCGGATAGTCCGACGACCCGATTTACTGCCAACATATCCGGGGATCTCATGGGTCGCTTCCCAAAGATTCACCGATGACGTATGACTCACACTTTTAATTAATCTGGCATTAATTAGATGAGAGAGAAAATTAATATGGGATTAATAGCGGAGATATTTTATCTGGGATAAAATATCATTTAAAGAGAGATAAATTAATATATTCGATATATTAAACGAAATTGGATTTCGACGCGGAATTAAAATTAGATTTTAATTCGGGCGAACGAGTTAATTTAGAATTAATTCGTTACCGATGTGAATAGTGACTTCGTTAGGCATAATCATTTAATTGCGTCGCAACGGAAAATTCGTTAATTTGGAATTAGTGAACCCGAGCCCGGGATTGTTTGCGAGCGCATTTGCATTTCGAATTCAAGTGCGGCAAACAAGTCAAATCAAGCATCAAATCATTAGTCACATCAAACATCAAATTGCTAGTCACTTCAAGCGTCAAATCACTTGTCACTTTGAGTGATGTGACTTGACAACTTGATTGACTTGATGTAAGTTGATATTTGAGTGTGTTACACTCAAGTGTGATTGAATGAAATGACTTATACCATTTTATTTGATTTTTTTGGTATATCATTCATTAACTTGTTTTTTGAAAACAATTACAACTCTTCTCTCTCTCCATTCTCTTCTTCATCTACACGCCCATGGAGGGTTGTTCTTCTTCTGGTTTTCTACAAAAATCGTGAGCAAAAAGGGAGGCAAAGTGTGATTTTGTGGCAAAATCGGGAGTGCTAGCACACTACGAAGTTATGCGAAGGTGATATGGAAGTCCACCCATGAGCCGGGAATCATTTGACGAAGCTTGGAGCTTGACGAAAACATCCATGGCCGAAACCAGTGAGCTGTGACAGTGCTCACTGCCGAGCAGTCCAATGGGCAGAAGTTCGAGTTTTGTTCGTTACCGCGTCGCTCAACCGATCGATGTGAGTATTCTGCAACTCCCTCGTATGTATTCACATGTGTTTCATGCTTGTTTATTGATCCTTGGGACCTTAGCAAACTCCAACACTTAGTTCATCTTGTCAATACGGTTTATAGGGTAACTTTCTATGGATGCATCCCAGAAAGTACCAAAGCAGTGAGGGTGTAGTTGATAGAATTTTATCCATGCCGGTTGTATAATGATACTAGACAAATTCAAGTGAAAATGGAAATCCTGAACGTGCCAAAGCTATCAGGACTACATCGGTAGCTTGAGTTTGTCATTGACAAGTGAAGCCTTGATACGCCTCCCTGTGAACGTGCCAAAGCTGTGAGTCAATTTTGAGTGATTGAAAAAGTGTTGTCTACCTAATGTATATGCGTAGGCGAGATCGTGCCAAAGCTGTGAGTCGAAATATATTCATGGGATCTTACTCTCACTATGGAATTCGATTTAATTATTGAATTCCCGTTGTCCATTGGGGATTACGGTATTACGTAAAGTAGTGGGAGACACTACTAAGTTTAAAATCCATAACTTAAGCAGTGCGTAATTTTATGGAATTTACTGCTTTCGTTTTCCTTTTATCTATATTGTTAATAGATTTATGCTTATAATCCACTGCATTTATATTTCTTGAATATTTTTTTTGACTTTAACTTATGATTGCGTTGTTTTAGAATAGGTTCTAGAAAGACCGTAGACTTAGATACTGTTAGATTAGTTTAAACCATCAGGATTTGTTGTTCCGATTTTCCTTGAAAATCAAGATGGTTTGTGACTTATTTACTAAGTCACGATTAGGTAATCTAAATAGATATCTAGTTTAAGATATTAGTCTAGTTAGAATTGTTTCTTATACAGTAAGAATTAACTTGGATAGTTTATGTTCGGGCAGCCAGTGAACTGCTCCGACACTATTGGATCTGACCTGGGCAGTTTCCATAAGTGTCGGATGGCCGGTTCAGTCAAAAACATATTTTATGTCATTTTACAGAAAAACGATTTTCGTAAAAATTTCGGGACGTTTCAACATTATTTATGTTAATATTTGATATTGAATAAATAGGTTTAGGTGAAAAATGAATAAATTATTAATATTAGATATTGAATAATTTATTCGGTATTTTAAAAAAAAATTAAAATATGATTTCACCCGGACCAGGGGTTCCGCTGCGCCCATCGCCCAAAACCCCAACAATCTCACCATTGAACTCTATCCAACTTGTGAATCGTGTATTCAGGGTATGATGACCAAAGCCCCATTTTCTAGTGTTGGACACCGCGCCACTAGCTTACCGAAACTCGTAGATTCTGGTGTATGTGGTCCACTAAGTTAGACTGCTCATAGTGGTTATTCATACTTCGTTACCTTTACCAATGATCTTTCACGGTACGGTTATAACTATTTGATGCGACATAAATTAGAAACCTTTGAAAAGTTCAAAAAGTTCCGAAATGAAGTAGAAAAATAAACTGGTCAATATATTAAATGCCTTCGATATGATCGAAACGGCGAATATATGAGTAGTGAGTTCATGGATTATATAAAGGAGAATGGGATTCTCGCTCAATATACTCATTCAGGTACTCCACAGCACAATGGAGTGTCTGAGAGGAGAAATCAGACTTTATTGGATATTGTCCGATCAATGTTGAGTTTTACAGATTTGCCCTATTATTTATGGGGCTACTCTCTTTTAACAGCTGTACATCTTTTGAATAAGATTCCTTCAAAAGTTATTCCTACGACTCCATATGAGATATGGACCGGTAGGAGACCAAATCTTAATTATATTGAGGTTTGGGGTTGTCCTGCTTATGTCGGGATGGCTCAGCATGATAAGCTTTCGCCTCGAGGGAAAAAATTTAGGTTCGTTGGATATCCTTTGAATACGAAGGGATATCAGTTTTATGATACCGAGCATCGAGATATGTTCATAGCTTGGATCACAAAATTTCTAGAAGAATTTTTGTCAGAAGGTGGTAATCATAGATAGATTTAACTTGATGAAGTCCAACCTGAAAACAACGAACCAACGGAGGAACCTGAAGTTTAAGTAGATGAAAAACCTTCAACACACACACTTCATAGGTCACAAAGGGTATCTTGACCTCCTGAACGCTTTTATTTGATAAAAGAAAAGAGTTTCGATGTTCTCTTAGTTGAAGAGACTGATCATTTTACCTGGAGAGAATCGATGTTGGACATCGACTCTGTGAAATGGTAAATTCCATGAAATTCGAGTTACACTCAATGCATGAAAATCAAGTTTGGGACTTGGTTCCGCTTCCTGAAGGAATTGTTCCTATCGGTTGTAAATGGATTTACAAAAGGAAGCGCGGGCCTGATGGAAAGGTTGAAACCTTTAAGGCCCGATTGGTAGCAAAAGGTTACACGTAGCGACCTGGCATCGAATACAATGAAACTTTTTCGCCAGTAGCAATGCTTAAGTCTATTAGTATTTTACTTTCTATAGCTATGTATCATGACTAAGAGATTTGGCAAATAGATGTCAAAACGGCTTTTCTAAATGGATTTCTGGATGAAGAAATCTATATGGAACAGCCGAAAGGTTTTGCGTCCAGCGAGAACTCGGGTATGGTATGTAAGCATAAGAAGTCCATTTATGGACTTAAACAAGCTTCAAGAAGTTGGAATCTTCGATTCGACGAGATTTTTAAATTGTCTTGTTTTCTCAAGAATTCGAAAGAATCTTGTGTGTATCAGAAGGCCAGTGGGAGCATGGTAGTATTTTTAGTCCTCTATGTTGACGACATCCTAATCATTGGGAATGATATAAGGATGATGCAAGGCATCAAAGCATACCTCTGTAAGAATTTCTCCATGAGGACCTGGGATAAGCTTTCTATGTTTTAGGCATGAAACTCTATAGAGATAGAGAAAGGAAGCTAATTGGATTATCCCAATCATCGTACATAGATAAGATCTTGGAACAGTACAATTTTGGTAACTGTAAGACAGTAAATATACCATTCAGATATGGGATTCATCTTTCAAGGAAGATGAGTCCACAAACAGAAGATGAGAAGGTTAGAATGTCTAACCAACCTTATGCTTCGTGTTTGGGTAGCAAAATATATGCCATGTTATCTACTAGCTCTGGTATCAGTTTTGCTGTTAGCGTAACCATAGACATCAGTCAAATCCAGGAAATGACCATTGGATGGCCATTAAATATATCCCGAAGTATCTTAAAGGTACTAAGGATAAGTTGATCATTTATTGAGGAAGTGAATTGCAAGTTAATGGGTATACGGATTTCGACTTCCAATCGGATCCTGATGATAGAAAGTATACATCTGGATTCGTCTTCACCCTTAGCGGAGGTACAATTTGCTGGAAGAGTTCCAAACAAGGGTCAACAGCAGATTCCACCATAGAGGCGGAATATATTGCAGCTTCTGAATCTGCAAAGGAAGCTGTATGGATTAGGAACTTTATCACAGAATTGGGAGTTGTCGCAAATATCGAGAATGTGATTCCGTTATACTGTGATAATACTGGATCCATTGCACAAGCAAAGGAACTGAGGGTGCATCATAAGTCAAAACATGTGGAACACAAATATCACATCATTCTAGAGATTGTGTCACGAGGGGATATTTTCGTGTGCAAGGTACCGAGTGAAGATAATGTAGCAGACCCGCTTACGAAGGCCATACCTCTGAAGTTATTTGATAAACATTTGGAGTCGATGGGTATTAGATACAATCGATATTGGCACTAGAGCAAGTGGGAGATTTTGTTGGAGTTTGTGCTCAAATCACCAATTCCCCACTGTATTTCCCTGTAAATACTTTGTAAATGTTTTATTATGAATAAAATGATTAGTTTCTATAATATAATGTTTCTTTTTATATAGTAAAGACGTAATTGACCTTAGAGTGATTAGTCATGATGCAGTTGTAAAAGAGTCGCAACTGACATTGAGTTGTATCATGACGTTGTCATTCTTAGATTGTTCTTGGCCAAGGTTTACACTACTTGGTACGTAAAGTAAACCTGTTTATACTGATGCAAATCGTATCCTGGAATATATTATTTCAATGGTTTCTCAATAAACCATAAGTCTTGGAGACTCGTATAGAAGTGTAGGTGTTTATAGCGGATATACACTGAACGACTCACCGAAGATTCTTAATGGATGGTACAGTAATGTCAATAAGAATCTTCTCGGGTTGAGTAGCATTTGTGATTCTTCTACTTGAGATACCACTGTGGGCACATGAGACTCTTTTATTCTTAGATGGCAGTCACTTCACCGATCTATTTAGATCAGACCTCCGTCTGTTCTTTGGGTGTGAACAGATCCTTAGGGTGTCATGTGTGTGTCGAGATATGATCAGTCAATTCTGTGTATAGAGCATAGGTAGTCCATATATGATTATCAATCAGATAAAAACCATGGGCCCGTGGTACACTTTAGAAGTCAGTTCTAAGTGTTCTTTTAGAGATTGCTTATAAAGATGTCGACGGGATTGTCCCTATAGAGATTTGACGTTTACATCTATATCTCCAGGATATATCCGGATACCTCTGACGGAGGAATTAAACATATTCCATGACCTTGACCTGTATGATTCAGTGAGTTTATCCGTGGTCGTCATAATTTAGGGGTGGGTAGATTATGGACACGAAATTGGATTTCATGACGGATATTCCTGAATCTAGAGAGTCTCACTAGTGAAATATACTTGTAGAGCACTAGGGAAACTTTTTATGAATAATACTGATTATTATAAGTCGTTTAAAGGATAAAAAAAAATACATTCGAAGTGACCTAATAGTCATTTCCTAATTATTGTGTATTTGTATTTAATGATAGATTTTATTAAATACACATTAATTAAATGTCAAATTGTGATATTTAAAATATATCATAAATATATATGTATTTGGATGTTTAAAGTAAATATAATATATATATATATTAAAATATTGTATTTAAATAAATATTTAATTATTTAATTGTTAAATAATTAAATTAATTAAAAATATAAATATCTTAAGTTTTGATATTTTGGAGATGCCTTGAGTTGCTTTATTTGACTTGTTGAAAATCATTAAATGGTATAATGATCATATACACAAGTTGATTAAAACTTTAATGAAACAAAAATAAATATCTAGATATTTGTTATTTCTCCCAAAAATTCGGCGAAGGGCTTTTTGGAGAATATAAATTTTTTTTGTTTCATTTTCATTTTTTTTAAGTTAAGCCACCAAATTTTACAAAGTGAGTTTTGAGAGAAAACGTTTGGAGATCAAAAGAAAAGCTTGAAAAACTAGGATTTTTGTAAGTTTTTCTTAAACTTTTTCAATAGAAAACTATTTCTATGATACTAGGCTACAACATGTGTTGCTTAGTTTCTTCTCTACTCTTTTAGTTTGTAATTTGTTGGTTGGAAACTCGTTTGAAACATTCTTGCATGCTTGTTTAACAAAGTAAGCTTGAAATGGTTTCAATGGCTTACTTTTGATTATTTGATAATCATGTTACCATTCTACTGTTGCTAAGCCACTCATTGATGACCTATAATTTTTCTTGAGTTGTTTCATGATGGTGAGACTTGTTTGGTGTGGTAAAGTGTGAATTAAAGTGTTGGATTTAATTGATTTGGTAAGATTTTTCAATTTAAAGAAATTGTAAAATTAGGGTTCTTAACCCTTTCCAAATTTTGAGCTTTTCATATATGTAATGTATTATGTTGTGTATATGATGCATATTAATTTTTGAGTTGATTGGATTTGATCTTGGCAAGTTTTGAACATAAATGACTAAATTGCAAAAACTAAAAAATGTGGCGGTTGTTCGGCAATTAGCTAAAAATTGGGGATTTTGTTGCAATCTGATTTTGATGTGTTGGACATGTTGGAAATCATTTTAGAAATGATTTAGAATCATCCAAAATTGTATTTGACAATTTAAGGACTAAAATGATCAATTTGCAAAGTATTGGGGTAATTGTGTAATTACCAAGAAATTTGGTTTCATGTGTGATTTTTCAGAATTTGATAATTGGGTAATTAAATAAATAAGTTTATTTAATTGATCCAAGAAAAATTTTGATATCGGAAAATTTTGATTTTCCGCGTTTCCACTACGTTACTGGATTTTCGCCATTAAACCCTACACTTTCTAGGAGTATCTTAAGGTAGCCTTCGAAGTCCATCTCTGCTACTGTTGTCTAACAAGGTTGGGTGGGTGGGGATTGTTCTGGAGTTCCGATGGTGGTGTGTACTCGCTAGTTATACGTGCTGCAGTTGCTCATGCTACTCATCTATAAGCTTATGACTCTATTGCTTACATGTCTGTGGTTGGCTTCCTACCAGTGTACTACTATTAGGAATTATATGAATTCCATATTTCAACTCCACAACTAATTCATTTTCTAATTACCGATGATATCACCCTTTATTGTGAACCTCCTTAAGGTTCATGTTCTGTCAAACTCCTACTATACTCTGTCTATTATTCTTTCTTACTAAGCTTTCCTATATTACTTGACTTCCTACTCATCATAGTTCCTTGAGCTCCTTATATCTTTATTTCCCTGTAAACTCCATCATCTTTGATTGCTTAAGGCATCTCCTATTAAGTCGTTGGCTTTGGTACTATTCTTTATCTAGTCTTTCATTCTCACTACCATGAGCCTCTATATAAGTTATTCACTTTAATCCTAAGAGCCGTTCTCTCTGATTTCTTTGTACTTCTAACTCTTTACATCTTTAAAGGTTCATTAATTCAAAGATGACCTCTATACTAGCTCAACTTATTGTGACTTCAAATAATTCTAGCTCATGCTGCTTGTCTATGTTTCATTGAACTCATCGATTTGGCTGTCTAGCCATCTTGTAATTCATCTAATCTGTCAATTGCTAATATTTTACTGATCATTCTCTTTACTAAGTTCTAAGCTGATGGATGAGCATATATATTCCATAGAAATATGTGGATACGCATTAGGTTTTACACTTAAACTCGGTGATGATCTGGCTAGGTGTTTGCATGCTTTACTAAAATCGTTATTTCTAGAAGGAAGAGTCATCATTCGTTCTGCAGGAACCCAATCGACTGATCCATGTCTTAGGGTCTTACTGATTTTCCTCATTACTTCACGCATCCCTCTTACTATTCACATATCCTGTTTCTTTGCTCTATGTATTACTACTGAGGCTAACAGTGGTTCATCCTCCTAACTATTTCTTAAATCTCCACTCTCTGTTCTTGCTATAAATCTTGACTTTGGCACTTTATTCTACTGTTTATATTGATACTCTTATCATTCCTAAATGTCTCCAACCTTTTGAGTATATTCTTGTATACTTCACGAAATTCTACTATCTTGGGCTGATTTTAAGGTTAAAATACATTGGGTCTATTCTCTGGACTTCTACTAGTACTATATGCCTCATGTTGACTTGCTTAGATCTTTGGACTATACTAAATTATTTCATTTACTTCCTCAAAACTTCCTTAATCCCTTTTTCTGGGTGATCTATCTTTCAAGATCTTCCACTTCTGAAGATGAACTCTTGTCGGCTTCTTACAGTTGCTTATTGATGAGTGGTAATTATATCACTATTTCCCACTCATTTGACCTAATATTTTGTATTTTCTTGATTTTGTGAATATTTTGATGTGTTTTGTGTATTTTTGTGTAGAGTTTCAATCAAGTCCCAAGATCATAAATCATGCATAAAACGAGTTGAATACAACCAAGGAGTAAGGCGGAATTCATACTCACATTGATGGGTTTGATGCTAGGAAAACAAGATGTGTTTTCTGCCTCCCTTCATAGCTCGGCAATGGCTTCTGTGACAGTGGACTGCACGGTTTTGGGGTGTCTTCCTTCTTGTTCATTCGGCCATGGATGTCACCATTGAAGCTCCAAGCTTCAAGCTTTCCATGCTCAAAAATTCGTTTCCCTATCACCATAATATAACCCATGTGTGTGCTAGCACTACTCTTCTTCATTTGCTTCTCAAAATTTCGGTCAAACCAGAAACTTTTTATGAAGAAATCGGCTAGAAGCCGTGAGAGGGAGAAGAGAGAAAGATGAAGGGTTTTTGGCTCCAAAAGCCAAAACCGTGTACTTTACATCAAGAGAGAGAGAAGACCGAATTTCATAGTGAGAAAAAAAGGAAAAATGTAATATATATTATTCATTTATTTTCCAAAAATAAATAAAATATATATACCAAACCTTTTCATATTCCAAAAAGTCAAAAGGCAAAACAATCAATGCTTTTCACCTTTTACCCATCACTTTTACTATTCACATCAAGTCACTTTATCAAAGTAACAACATGTCATGTCACATCACTCAAAGTGAAAAGTGATTTGATAATTGATGCGACCAGCGATTTGACGCTTGATGTGACTTGCGTACCGCGCTCGAATTCGAAATGCGAATGCGCTCGCAATCACTCTCGGGCTCGGGTTCGCTAATTCTAAATTAACGAATTTTCCGTCGCGTCGTAATTAAATGATTACGCCTAGCGAAATCACTATTTACGTCGCTAACGAATTAATTCTTAATTAATTCGTTCGCCCGAATTAAAATCTAATTTTAATTCCGCGTCGAAATCCAATTTCTTATAATATATCGAATATATTATTTTATCGATTAATTCCAAATTAATCGTTCTCTCTTTAATTAATATTTTATCCTAGATAAAATATCTCCGCAATTAATCCCAGATTAATTTTCTCTCTCTTCTAATTAATCCTAGATTAATTAAAGTGTGAGTTATACATCATCGGTGAATCTTCAGGAAGCGACCCATGAGATCTCCGGATATGTTGGCAGTAAATACGGTCGTCGGATTATCCGAACACGTAAGCACCTCGTACTACGTTTATACCGATTTACAAGACAAGGTTGGCTTCTAGCAAAGCGCCATGCCTACCCAATTCTCCAGAAATATTCTTACAGGAATATATAGATCTGTATCAAGCGTAGTATACCGTAGTATTGTGTATATCGGCCCAGTATCGGATAGTCACGTGCTAGGGCTGGGGCTGGATAAGTGTCTGCTCCGTCCGAAGCACATGTCGGATGTCTGGTAACTAGTCTTATAATCGGATATACATGACCTTGTCATAATATCCCGATGGCCGGCCAGCACTTAAGAGCACTAATACCGTATCCTGCGTGACATCATGTCCACTATGACTGAAGTGATACTTCCGTCTCGACATCACACCCAATACACTACGACTCTCTGATAAACCCAGAAGCGGTGTACGCAGAACCGTTTAAAGCCATGTACCACCAAGACTAAAGTCTACCGATTATCGCAAGTATTAGCGATGCAAGTCTCAGGTTAAGACTATACACACCTACCTTGATTTCGGCCTCCCATAGACACATAGTCATAATACCAATGGGATTCCGAGGGGTCTATCCAGAGCGAAGCTGTTTCCCGTACCATCGGTGAAACACAACCTCCTATCGCACTTGCATAAGTATCCAATACTTAAATATATGAGAACTATGCCGTTGTGCCCTCACAACGCGCACAAGTGCAATACTAGCCTATTCCGCATTATCGATGTCCTGTCTCGATAATACTCCGGCTAGGGATATTTAATGATTAATCCTTCGTGGACTGATACTGTCTCATATCATCTCAATCCAGGAACTAATCATATGGACCTCTATTCATTTATACATCTATGGTGATCTAATCACAAATGATGAGAGTGCAATTTCCTTGTCACATAGTTAATTTGTACAACAACACCGTGATCTGTACAAATAGTGACGCTATGGTCATATTATCCAACAATCTCCCACTTGGCACATAGCCAGTCACTCGAGTGTCTAACACCCGAACTATGTATGGTTCGCTCAAATTGCTGAGAAAAGATTTTCGTCAGCGGATTTGCGTAATTATCTTCTGACGCGATTTGTACGATCATCACATCGCCACGATGTATGATCCGAACGAATCAGATGAATATAGAAGTATATATTTGGATCGTCGATGAGACCATTAATTCTTTAGCCTGTGCTGACACCTAGCTCAGCCACTAACAGAACTATATCTAATCTAATTAGATTTATTATCGATCCAAATGGCTTCTATTGCTGCCTCAGCTGCATCAATAATCCGCATTTGTTGTTAATATCGGCAACAATTATCTTGCTCGAATATTTCCAGCTTACTGTCTCGTTATTCAAACTTTATAGTACCGCAGTATTTACCGGTTTGGAAACTTACAGCAGTGATCCTAGTCACTTCAAGTTCTCCATCTCCATATTTAAGACAACATCTTTAGTTCTCTCAGATACTAACAGATGTTCTTAACTTCAATCCAATGACTATCACTTGGATTGTCCTGATTGTGACTCCATATACTCGAAGCGTATGAGACACCAATACAGGTACATTTTAAATGTATAATTTCCAGAGAGTGTTAACAACTCCAAATCTATCCCAGTAGATCTTTATTCCTTGAATAAAGGTTTTTACTCCCCAGAATTCTACGGAGACTTTCTTATGAAAGCCAAGCTTTCAGCGATTACTTTATGGGAATTTCATTTCCAAGAAATGACATATTATCATTATTATACAGGACATTCATGTCAGTGCACTCCCACTAACCCTTTTATATACACAAGAATCATTTCGTTTTGAATTAAATCATACTCTATTATGATTACATCAAAACGACAATTCCTAGAACCTATGCTTGCTTCAATCCAAACATGGATCGAATAACCTGCAAACCTTGTTTGCTTGTTATGGTACGACAAAACCGACAGGATGTTATAAACATCCTCCGAAAGGTTTCCTTTTCAGGAAAGCGATTTTCCGTTAAGCTGTCATATTTCATAACGAAATACACAGCTTTAGCAAGCATTATCCAAATGGATTTAGAATGGCAACTTGTAAAAGGTTTCGTCGTAATCAACACAATGTTGATAACTCTACCTTTTCTTTACAAGCCTAGCTTAGTACGTTGGTATGTTGCCTTCCATGTATGTCTTCCTTGAAGACTTATAAAGTACCAATAGACACAATGCCTTATGGTACATCAACTAGTATCCAAACTTGTTGATATACATGTAATCCATCTTGGACTCATGACACTTTGTCATAATAGGGAGTCGATACCTTGTATCACTACCTCATACGTAATCAGTTGGTGTATCTTAAAAGATTAACATCTTTATAAGGTGAGATCAGAAACCCATACCCCAGGTTGTTTTCTGACTCTCTCTGATCTACGCGGTTCTTGTGTACTCGAAGATTAATGGAGTAGTTTCATCATTGATGAACTATTTATGTTCCATTAGGAATAGGTGCCTTGATTATATTATTACTCCGATTTTCATCGAGTTTTACTATCCTCCCACTTACCACTGCATGTCTGTATTCCTCTCAGGAAAACTGCATGGTGAGCAACAATCTAATTGTTCTCTTGTGAGATGTATAAATACTATACTTATGGTTTCCTTTAGGATAACCAATTTGGCACTTGTCCAATTTAGGTTTTAGTTTGGTATCATCCAAAGGTTATGCCTGGCATACCCAAATTATCAGGAATGAGAAACCTCGTTTCTTCCCTGTTCATATCCTATATGACATCTGTCAAACAGATTTATATGGAACCTTATTCTAAATAAGTTATTGCACTGTTAAAACTTATCCATTGAAGGAAATGGTAGCTCAGAGCGACTCATGATTAGCCTTATCATGTCTAACATGATTCGGTTAATCCGTTTGGAAACACCGTCACTTTGACGTGTTCCGGGAGGAGTTTTCATTTGAAAGAATACTATACTCTTTCAAGTATATAAGAAACTTATTGCTTAAGTATTTTCCATTACGGTCTTACCGTGACGGTATAATACTATAGCCGATCTGTTTGTCTATTTCCTGTCGAAACTCTAAAAGTTTCTGATTTGTGTTCTTCAAAAGAAACACATAACCGTAACGTGATGCCACATCCGTTAAGGTCATGAAATATTCATGTTCACATCTAGCCTAGCTAGATATGGGCCCACTAACTTCACCATGAATAGGGCTAACAGATCGGTGGCACTTACACTATTACCAAGTAAACAGTGTTTTAGGTACTTTACCTAACAAACTAGATTCGTAGACTTTATTTGAATAGTCAAATCAGTCCTAGTATCCACTCTTCAAAAGTGTGGATATACGAGTCTTGTATAATTGTGTCCCAGACAACAATGCCACAAATAAGTCTCTATTGATCAAATCAATTTGAGCTATTTATTTGTCATTTTATATGTTTGAGATTTTAATTATATTCAAAATATAAATTCTGTTATTCACATCTAATGTGTTTATCTCAGTATCATCTTTATATAATAAAACACTTTAGTGTTCTAGAATATAAAGGTTTATCCGCAACGGATTAAACACTGATATAGAGATAATGTCTCTAGTCAAACTAGTTACACTATAACAGTTCCTAATTTAAGTACACACCCGAAGGGTAGTTCCTAAACTTAGGTATCTATGGTCGAAACAGCGACTTTCGTCCCGTTTCCGATTCGCAGAGCAATCTCAGCTTGAAGTCAGTATCCTGCTCAAAGCAGATTCTAAACATCAATACATATATTTTATGTACCACACTAAGTATTTAAAATCTAATTTCAATACTAGCTGTGAACATAACTAAGACAAACATTTTCAAAGTAAGAGCCTTGCCCTTTATTTAATTCCTTCGTGTCTGCCATATCCAAATGGTAGTCACTTTGGGATATGTCTATTATCCTTTTCAATATTTCAGAAACCTTAGGCCAAGCCTTGGGTTTTTAGAATATCGAAACGATTTGCACCTCGTGCTACATGCCCAATTGCAAACTTTGACTTTATCTCCTCTAGAATAGTCAATTAATTCTCCAAGAATTATAAATTACAATTTTAATACTTCTTAAATCTAAAATTAGATTTATGACGAGTATATTAAATTAAGCATTAAAGTCATCATCACATAAATCTTCCAAAGATTTTATGCTCTACTTATTTTGCTTATTTTGGGCTTAAGGTATAATAAGTTATTTTATCAAATAAAGTAATCTATTATTTATTCCCAATTTGAAAATTAAATTTTTAAAATATTTTAATCCCAGATTATATTTTAAATATCCAACTTTTCAATTTTATCTTGATTACAATAGTCCAACTATTTAATCAACGATTAGTGGTACTATTTATAATGATTATAATAGTCCAACTATATAATCAAATATAATCCAAATTAATTAACCTCAATTACATTGATTACTATAATCCAATTATAAAATCAACTGTAAACTGAAATTAATTAATTCAAATATATTGATTAATATAATCCAATTATATATAATCAAGTATAATACAGTCCAACTGTTTATTAAAACAACAATTTAAATATTAGTCTAACTAACATTTAATCTAATGACGAAATAATTTAAATGAGCGCGTATGGCGAGTAATTGAATGAGTATTGCAAATTCAATTCTTGCCTCCCACTATTTTTTCGTCGAGCCTCTAACCCTCTGTCGAGTACTCGGGAAACCGTGTTTCCTAGTGGGCTAGGATCCCGTTAATATCACACAATCTTGACTTTAGCCAACAAATTGTATGATAATTAACTAGGTAGATCTCGAATATCAATTGGATCTCATCCAACTCATAGATCCAGTAGGTGGACATCCAAGTCCTAACATATATCTATATATGCCTATATATCGAATATATACCCTAACCCTTTTCCTCTGAATCAACTAGGCCTTGGCTTTGGCACAACAAACCTAGTGATCCCAGTCAAGCGCGGACCCATTGACATGGAAGCTTCGTAATCAATGTCAATGGACAAGAAGTGGTCTTGACTTTGGCCAACAAACCACAACTTGGACACGACACCGATATGGAACAAAGCCTCGTGATTCAAACACATCTTCGACGGACAAGGGCTTGACTTTGGCCAACAACCCATGCCAATCTAGGATCTTGAGCAAGAATCACTCAATGGAAGGAAAAGACGCATGATATTTGATGAGGGCTTTTCGTGTGCAAATTGGCTACCAATTTAATTATCTTTGTTAAGGTCTCATCATCATACACCCTTAAACATGCATTCTAAACACATAATAAAGCGAGTATGAAAATAAAATAATAATGATATGCGGATGGATATTTTACACATTGATCCTAGATCAATCTCTCATCTCTCTCTCTCTCTCTCTCCGCTAGCACTAATATTTCTTCTACTACCGTTACACTACACTTCTAAAGAAACCTCATTTACATTGAGGGGAATAGGTGAGAAGAGACTACAAAGAAATAGGAGATAAGGCTGGACTCGCAGGTCCAATTAATAAATCAAATTATTACAACAATTTCTAAAATTGCCCCCCCCCCGCGGCTAATATCCATCCGATATACATTATTCAAACATCACACCATGTATTCATACAAACATGTTATCAATCAATCAAATCAAATTAATTAATCTGATAATTAGTGATCATCCAATGTTCAAACAAAGATTTGATTTTGTTCGAGTCAAACTCGTTTTTGCGAATAAGTACTTAAAGTACTAATTCTACGAATTAAATTAAATTACATAATTAAATCCAATTTAATACGCATTTAATTCTAATTCTTTATTTAATTCCAAATTAAATATTACACTTTATAAAATAAACCTTTACGACTTAAATTCCAAATTTAATCGTTACGAGTCTCAAAGCTCGATTAATATCCAATATTAATTTAATTAAAGTCCAATGGGCTTTGAATTAATTTCTTTAAGGCGTGGACTTTTGGTCAACTCGGGTCAAACCCGCAACCAAAGTCCAATCCGGGATTTACCCCATAAGCCTTTAAATTAATTTTGGCCCATTAGGCCCAATTAAACTTTAAAGGTTCATTAGTCGCATTTGGGCTTAATGGAAGTGGTTTTGGGCCCAATTGGATCCAATCCATTTGGCCTAAACCCAACTTGATAAAATCAAGCCCAATAGGCCCAAATACAACATTAAAAGCCCAAATCCAATTTAAGCCTAAATAATTAAATTTCATGAATCCAATTCCGCAATTTAATTACCTAAAGTGCATTATATGATTAATCAACTAAATCAACATTCCAAAACACCATATTAGTCCAATTAATCATACTCAAATCATTATTATATGTCCAACACACAAATTGAAAAATCAAACCCATTACATGCTTTTAATGTCTCGGCCAAAGAGGGAAATTATGCCCAAATCAAATTCAATCCAATTGAACCCAATCAAACATAAATTCAACATCCCCAAATGATTTGCAAGTCATCCAATGAACAAAAAATCAAAAATCCAAGACAATATTAGGGTTCATATTTTCGGCCATCACAAGCAAATTGGGGAAAATTGTTCCAAACACTTTTTCATCAAATTGATCTAATCAATCATCAATTAAACAACATTCAAGCATTCTAAATCATCCAATTTCATTAAACATGCTCACATCAAGTTTACCCAAATTTGTCATGCCCAAAATTTGGGGAAAAATGGATCCAACCAAATTTCATGAAATTGATTATGCACAACATCAATTCAACCTCATTCAAGCATACTATACTAAACAATTTAATCATTAGATGCTCAAATTGAGTTTACCCAAATTAAAGTTTTGGCCAACAATAAGCAAATTGGGGAAAATCAATCCAATTAATTTTTCTTCAAATTGATTACATATAACTCTAATTAATTCATATACAAACATTCTTAAACAAGCAATTTGTCAGAATCATGCTTAAATCAAAAAGCCCCAAATTTTGCTCAAGAACCCTAAATTCGTTTTATGCAACCAATAGCTCAAGATACCATTGTATAGTTTCAATCAAGTCCCAAGATCATAAATCATGCATAAAACGAGTTGAGTACAACCAAGGAGTAAGGCGGAATCATACTCACATTGATGGGTTTGATGCTAGGAAGAACAAGATGCGTTTTCTGCCTCCCTTCATCTCGGCAATGGCTTCTGTGACAGTGGACTGGACTACACGTTTTTGGGTGTCTTCCTCCTTGTTCATTCGGCCATGGATGTCACCATTGAAGCTCCAAGCTTCAAGCTTTCCATGCTCACAAATTCGTTTCCTATCACCATAATATAACCCATGTGTGTGCTAGCACTACTCTTCTTCATTTGCTTCTCAAAATTTCGGTCAAACCAGAACTTTTGTGAAGAAATCGGCTAGAAGCCGTGAGAGGGAGAAGAGAGAAAGATGAAGGGTTTTTGGCTCCAAAAGCCTAAAACCGTGTACTTTACATCAAGAGAGAGAGAAGACCGAATTTCATAGTGAGGAAAAAAGGAAAAATGTAATATATATTATTCATTTATTTTCCAAAAATAAATAAAATATATATACCAAACCTTTTCATATTCCAAAAAGTCAAAAGGCAAAAACAATCAATGCTTTTCACCTTTTACCCATCACTTTTACTATTCACATCAAGTCACTTTATCAAAGTAACAACATGTCATGTCACATCACTCAAAGTGACAAGTGATTTGATAATTGATGCGACCAGCGATTTGACGCTTGATGTGACTTGCGTACCGCGCTCGAATTCGAAATGTGAATGCGCTCGCAATCACTCTCGGGCTCGGGTTCGCTAATTCTAAATTAACGAATTTTCCGTCGCGTCGTAATTAAATGATTACGCCTAGCGAAATCACTATTTACGTCGCTAACGAATTAATTCTTAATTAATTCGTTCGCCCGAATTAAAATCTAATTTTAATTCCGCGTCGAAATCCAATTTCTTATAATATATCGAATATATTATTTTATCGATTAATTCCAAATTAATCGTTCTCTCTCTTTAATAATATTTTATCCTAGATAAAATATCTCCGCAATTAATCCCAAATTAATTTTCTCTCTCTTCTAATTAATCCTAGATTAATTAAAGTGCGAGTTATACATCATCGGTGAATCTTCAGGAAGCGACCCATGAGATCTCTGGATATTTGGCAGTAAATACGGTCGTCGGATTATCCGAACACGTAAGCACCTCGTACTACGTTTATACCGATTTACAAGACAAGGTTGGCTTCTAGCAAAGCGCCATGCCTACCCAATTCTCCATAAATATTCTTACAAGAATATATAGATCTGTATCAAGCGTAGTATACCGTAGTATTGTGTATATCGGCCCAGTATCGGATAGTCACGTGCTAGGGCTGGGGCTGGATAAGTGTCTGCTCCGTCCGAAGCACATGTCGGATGTCTGGTAACTAGTCTCTATAATCGGATATACATGACCTTGTCATAATATCCCGATGGCCGGCCAGCACTTAAGAGCACTAATACCGTATCCTACGTGACATCATGTCCACTATGACTGAAGTGATACTTCCGTCTCGACATCACACCCAATACACTACGACTCTCTGATAAACCCAGAAGCGGTGTACGCAGAACCGGTTAAAGCCCTGTACCACCAAGACTAAAGTCTACCGATTATCGCAAGTATTAGCGATGCAAGTCTCAGGTTAAGACTATACACACCTACCTTGATTTCGGCCTCCCATAGACACATAGTCATAATACCAATGGGATTCCGAGGGGTCTATCCAGAGCGAAGCTGTTTCCCGTACCATCGGTGAAATACAACCTCCTATCGCACTTGCATAAGTATCCAATACTTAAATATATGAGAACTATGACGTTGTGCCCTCACAACGCGCACATGTGCAATACTAGCCTATTCCGCATTATCGATGTCCTGTCTCGATAATACTCCGGCTAGGGATATTTAATGATTAATCCTTCGTGGACTGATACTGTCTCATATCATCTCAATCCAGGAACTAATCATATGGACCTCTCTTCATTTATACATCTATGGTGATCTAATCACAAATGATGAGAGTGCAATTTCCTTGTCACATAGTTAATTTGTACAACAACACCGTGATCTGTACAAATAGTGACGCTATGGAACATATTATCCAACATTTTGTAGATAAATAAAGTTTCATGACTCTCTAGAGTTGATTTGGGCCCAAAACAGCGAAAATTGGACAAAAGGGCATTTTTGTATCTATGTGCGTCACGATGCGCAAGCCTATGGCGTCGCGACGCCTAACATGCACCAAGACTTGCTAACGTGCGATGGGTCCACAAGTCAGAATCTGAGAAATTTGACTTTGCTAACGTGCGCCGTGCCACGTGTTACCATCACAGCCGATCTGCTAACGTGTGTTATGCCACGTGTCATCAATCTACAGTGCCGAAATTCAGCACGTGTCACTCCATGTGTCTGCCACGTCATCGTCCACATCACCGGTTGACCAAGTCAAAGTGCCATATCATCATCAACCAATCACAACGTGCCACGTGTCATCATTCTATGGTGCCGACAGTTACTTTCACCACGTGTCGCTATGTTAGCGCAAATTATTGACTCAATTATCCAAATTGACACGTGGCGGATAGGAATCTGAAATCAGCCAATCACGAGCCGCCACGTGTCGCAATAATTGAGTTCTCAGCCGCCTTGCCACATGTCACCTTATCACCTTTTTCCAGAATCCCACGGGACGAACCAGAAGCTGCCACGTCGACAATCACCGGCGTCGCGACGCCCGACCCCTACTGACGCCTATAAATTCAGCTCGATGTCAGAATTCAAATCATGCCTTCCTTGAGTTTTGTAAGGACTTTAAGGATTGCATCTTGTGTGTTTAAGTTTTTGTAATTTAAATTAAGCATTTTTACTTTTAGTATTTTTAATTATGCACTTTTACTTTTTGTAATAAAATTTTATTTTCTTTTCTTTTTGTTCATCTATGTTCAGTAGTTAATTTACTGCTGGGGTAAAGGTGAAGCTTTTTACTTTTATAATTTAGATTAATCTTCCTTAATTATAATATATAAATTATTTAAAACCTGACTTAATAAGGATTCCGCTATATTGGTCGGTTGGTAATTATTTTTAAATTGGTTTTAACCTGACTTAATGAGGATACCGCCTGGTTGGTCGGTTGGTAATTAATTATTAATTTGACTTAATCAGGATACCGCCTATATGGCTGGTTGGTAAATATCACACAGATTTATATATTGTAATAAGGGAGATTTCTAAATTAGAAATAGTAAAGGTAGATTAATCTCACTTCAATTATAATATGGAAATTCTGATTTAATAATATGAATTAAATGTTGATTCCGCCTTAATGGCTGGTTTTATTTATGTAACATAATGTGACACCGCGTATATGGCTGGTCTTTAGGTGACAGATAATTACCGCCTATAAGACTGGTTTATGGATAAATAATAACACCGCCTTTATGGTTGGTTCGACTTAATTGGATAACACTGGCAATTTCCATATTATAATAATTTGAGATTTCTAAAAGTGGATCCTCTAACCCCAGCATTTTATTTTATTCTAGGGAAGTGATGAAACATAAAATTCACACTTAATAATTGATTTTCTTTATATGGGTAATTCTTTAGTTTGTTTATTGAGTCTTAAGCTTAATGCTTCTTGTTGTCTGATCACCAATAATATTGATGTGGTAAACTTAAAATGAACTAGACATAGCGATTTTAGGTTTCAGCCTTAGATTCAATAGCCCACGATCTTCCTTGAGGATAGATAACCCTTTAATAGATTTCCTTACAGGATAGACATATACCTGTCGGGCTGGGGTAGCCATAATTGGAACTTAATCTTAATGAATCCAGGTAATTTGGTTGACATAGACATATGGTTCAATTGGGTTATACTAGGAATTTGCGTCTGACCATCGACAGAGGCTTTTTCATATTTTCGTGTTCCAGGTTAGCAAACTGATTTATTACACATAGATAAGAGAATCAATTCATCTTTATATTAATATTGTGAGGAGTCATGACCCTAGATATTTGAGTCTTTTATTATTTTCCTTAGTATTTTCTTTTGTGTCTTTAATTATTTTATTTATAAAATCCACATTCAACCAACAAAAGCAATCATTCTCTTCTCCCTATAATTATATACCTATAAATAATATTATCAATAATTAATAACAATAGTAGGAATTAAGTCCTCATGGGATCGATATGTTTATACTACTTGAACGATACGTACGCTTGCGTTTTACGTGTGTGTTTACTCTGGTCAAGTTCTTGGCGCCGTTGCCGGGGACTTATTTTTCTTGAGTTATTAATTTTGAAGCTATCTAATTTACTTGTATCTAATTTTCTTTATTTTTATCTGTAATTTTTATTTCTTTCTTTTGTTTCAGGTGATTCAAAAATGAAACATTATTGGGAGATTGAAAGATTACGAGCTTTACTAGAAGAAGATACACCCCAAATCTAGGAGCAACAGTTCGGTTTTCTGAGGCTTGTTGTTCAGCCCAACAACTATCACTGGATGTTAGAATCAAGCAATTCTACATTTTCTCAACATAATGAAATGAGAAGATGTGTAATACGTGATGGTAACCACCTAAGCAATCAATGTATATACCTTTTAGAGTTGCAGAATTATTGGAATCATTCAAGGTACGAAGAACCATCATACTTTCCATCTTATCCACCATCCATCTATGATCTTCATCAAGAACCAGAACCATCATAGGAAGATCAGTTCTTTCACATGCTCAAAGATTGGTTCGAGGAACGGGAAGCTCAATTTGATGCACAAATTCAGAGTCAAGCGGGGTTTATACAGAGGATGACAGATCAAGTTAGACAATTAACAGATAACCTGAATCACATATCTCACGGAGCAAATTCAAATAATACTAAAGAAGCCTTCGAATATCCTGAGATTCATCATGACATCATAACAGAGGATGAGGCTGTGCAGTATCAAGAATTAGAAGGTATCAGTTCAGGAGCCTGAACCAACAAAGTCTCAATTTGATTTTTATTATTCTTCTGACTCTGACGAGGATAAAGAAGCTGAGCTATTTGTACCAACTGCACCAACAAAGGATGATGAAACTTTCTATCCTCCAAATGAAGATCTTCGAGCTTCTATTGCACAAATTTTTGAAGAAGATCTACCTGAGCCAATCATTTCTCTCAGATTAGAGGATGAAGACCTAAAAACAGACATAACGTTACATCCTCAGATTGACACTTCTGGAGCATGCATTTCACAGATGACAAATGAAGAACTGAACGTGGAAATCCTAAAATACATCTGTGAAGAAAAGGTGGAACAAGAAACAGAGCAAATGAAGGAGCAACTGTCAGACTAAATTGAAGATCCAGAGCATCCAGGAGAACAATCACTATTTTTGGGAGTACAGATCAAAAACATCACCCATAAGCTTGACAGAATGGAACTCCCATTCCAAGTCAAGTACAATACAAGACCTCCTGATTTTCTTTCTTTCTTTTCAGGAACCACTGGAGCAACAAAGGTTAAAAAGGTGGCACAAGCATTGAATGAGACAAAATATTTTTTGCCACTTTACCGCTGGAAGAGACCCTTCAAAAGCAACGCACACGGGATCGTCTTTAATCTGACATCCAAAACGACGCTGAAACTTCATTGACAGATTGATTTCAGTCACGTCTGGCCGAAGATGAAAAATTTAGCACTAGCAGGGTGGCAACCCATGCACTTTGTTGTAATTTCTAATTTTATATTTTTTGTATACATGTTGTAGAGTTTTTAATTTTGTGTGTTATTTTTGTAGGGAAAAGCTCAAACAAAGCATAAGACAGAAGGAATGGTATTTGGCAAAGATGAACGCTAATTCATTAGCGATGGCTGAGTAAGGAATGGATTCTTGAGACGCATCCTAACGAATTTATACTAAGCGAATGGCGTATTGCGTACACAATTCCGTTGCCTTAATTATTGTTTTGATTTGCTTTTTTGTTGTAATTATCTTTATTTTCATAGACAGAATCCAGAATTTTTGACCGTTCACGATTTCTTTTATTGTTTAGCTAACAATCGTCCTTTGGAAGATACTAGTGCTATTATTACTGACCATTTTCAGGTATTATAAATTCAACTCATCATTGCACTTTTGAAGACATCCAGAGTAAAACATGGAAGCCACATCAAGAAGACGAGTTGAAAACATCTGTGTGTTTTGCGGTACTAGTGTCGGTATTAAGCCACAATACGTAGAAGCAGCACATGAATTGGGTTGAGACTTAGCTGCAAGGAATATGCACTTAGTATATGGCGGAGGCAATCTTGGACTAATGGGGATCGTTTCAAAGGCCGTACAGGAAGGAGACGGTCACGTTTTGGGAATCATCCCAAAAGCCTTGGCAGAGGCAAATCTTATTGGACCATCAAACGGAGAGGAACTTATTATTCCAGGTATGTCCGAGCAACTAGTGGAAATGATTAACCGTGCTGATGCTTTTATTGCTTTGCCAGGTGGCTTGGGCACATTGGAGGAAATTTTTATAGTGCTATCTTGGGCGAACTTGAACATACACCAGAAACCAATTGGATTGTACAACATTGGTGGATTTTATGATTTTCTTTGTGTGTTTCTTGATGATGCCCAGAGAAATGGGTTCGTGTCAAAACCATTAAAAGAACTCATCTTCACTGCCAGAACTGCTCCGGATCTAATTGACCAAATCTTAGTGATGAATGGTAATTATATCACTATTTCTCACTCATTTAACCTAATATTTTGTATTTTTCCTTGATTTTTGTGAATATTTTGATTTGTTTTGTGTTATTTTGTAGATAAATAAAGTTTAAGGACTTTATGGAGGTGATTTGGGGCCAAAACAGTGAAAACGGACGAAAATGACATTTCAGTCATTTCTCGTGTCGCGACGCGCAACCCTTTGGCGTCGCGATGTATAACGTGCACCGGGTCCAAGCTAACGTGCGCGGGGTCCACATGTCAGAATTTGAAAAGTTTGACTTTGCTAACATGCGTCGTGCCACGTGTCACCATCACAGTTGATTTGCAAACGTGCGTCGTGCCACGTGTCATCATCCTACGGTGTCGACAATCACCATTGCAACGTGTGCCACGTGTCACTCCATGTCACTGCCACATCAGCATCCACATCATCAGTTGACCGAGTCAATATGCCACCTCATCGCCACATCATCATCAGCCAATCACGAAGTGCCACGTGTCGCAATCCTATGGTGTCGACAGTCGCCATCACCACGTCAGCATAATAATTGAGTTGTTAGCCGCCTCACCACGTGTCGCCTTATCTCCTTATCCAAATCACCATGTGTCATCACTTCATCATGCCATGCCAAAAAGCACCGGTGTCGCGACGCCAAAGGCTTTGGCGTCGCGACGCTGGAAGCCTATACGCGCCTATAAATTGAGCTCGAGATTTCAGTTTTAGATGTACCATTCTCTCTGAATTCTCTTACGTAAATAGAGAGTTTTCTATCTAGTTTCTTCTAATTTCAGTTTTGTAATTAATTTTAATTACGTTCTGTAATAGTAATAGTAATAATAATTTACTTTCTTTACTTTTTACAGTTTTTACTATTCAACCATGATGAGGTAACTTTCCCCTGCTAGGGTGAAAGGTAATTCTTTTATTATTGCTATTTAGATAAATGTCCTTTAAATATAAAATATTCACTATTTAAAATTTGACTTAAAAAGGATACCGCCAGATTGGTCGGTTGGTAATTCATTTTAATCTGGTTTAAACCTGACTAATCAAGGATACCACCAGATTGGTCGGTTGGTAATTAAATTTTCTTACCGTCTATATTGCAGGTTTATTTTGGTTCCGCCTTTATGGCTGGTTGGACTTAATTTGACTTAATCAGGTTACCGCATATATGGCTGGTTGGTAAAATAATCACAAGTTTATATATTATATTATGGGAGATATCTAAATAATAATTAGTAAAAGTTTATCCTTTTACCTTAGCATTTTATTTTTCAGCGTTTACTTTACCGTAATTACTTTTCAGCATTTTTACTTTATGTATTTTATTTTCAAGTTTTTACTAGCCCTAGTTATGTGTTGTAACTAAATTAGTTATCTAGGGTTGTGATGAATTCTAATATCACCGGTTTATAAGGGGTTATTTTATAGTTTGGGTAATGTAAAGGTTTACTTATTAAGTCTTAAGCTTAAAGCGTCTTGTTAATTGGCCACTAATAAGATTGATCTGGTAAATCTAAAATGAACTAGACATAGGGATTTTAGGTTTTAGCCTTAGACTTAATAGCCCACGATCTTCCTTGAGGATAGATAACCCTTTAATAGATTTCCTTACAGGATAGACATATACCTGTCGGGCGGGGGTAGCCATAATTGGAACTTAAACTTAATGAATCCAGATAATTTGGTTGACATAGACATATAGTTCAATTGGGTTAAACTGGGTATTTGTGTCTGACCATCGACAGAGGCTTTCGCATAATTTAGTGTTCCAGGTTAGTAAACCGATTTATTACACAAACATGAAATAACCACTTCATCTTTTAAAAGATATTAGAAAGATTCACAACCCTAGATAGTTTTTAATATTGATTTTTCTTAAACCTACTTTCAAACAATTTTATTTACTTGTTTTTAAATTTAGAATCGTCACCATTTCAAATCAATCAAACAACCTGTTAGATACTGGTAATCATTTGACCTCATAAAATTAATAGATTAGGTATTAAGTCCTCGTGGGATCGATACTTTTTATGCTTGCGTTATACGCGTGTGTAAGCACCGGTCAAGTTTTGGCGCCGTTGTCGGGGACTTATTTATCTTTCACTATTAGTTTTAAGGTTAGATACCTTTACTTGTATCTAATTTTCTTTTTACTTATTGTTTTTGTTTTCTTATGTTTCAAGTTCTCAGAAACTTCATGAGATGAACTAGAAGATTTGAACTTCGATCGCTTGACCCAGAAATTGAAAGAACCATCAGACAGTTGAGAAGGGAAAGACGCGAAGGCTAAGAAGCAATTGTTAACATGGAACCTGAACCTTTGGAGGTTGCACCACCAATTCCCATTCGAGACAGAACCATTCCGGTGGTTGACAGACTCATTTCATGTATTGTATTTCCTCTCTTACCAGCAAATGTGGGTGACATCAAAACATGCATTCAGATGATTCAGCAGTCAGTTCAGTTTGGGGGGAATGCAACTGAAGACCCTAATGCCCACATCAGCAACTTCCTGGAAGTTTGCGGCACTTTCAATTACAACCGAGAAGCTGAAGAAGCAATGTGACTGCGTGTTTTTCCATACTCCTTGAAGGATAGAGCTAAAACTTGGCTACATTCACTACCAGCAGGTTCCATCACAACTTGGAACACTTTAGCCACCAAATTTCTTGCAAAGTACTTTCCACCAGCCAAATTGGAAAGCTGAGGAATGACATCACATCCTTTGTACAACAAGACTCTGAAACTCTCTACGAAACTTGGGAAAGGTACAAAGATTTTCTCCGGAAATGTCCTCACCATGAGATTCCAAAATGGCTTCAAGTCCAAACATTCTATAATGGACTTTCTGGAATAATGATAACCACAATCGATGCTGCTGCTGGAGGAGCTTTAATGGCAAAATGAGAAGATCAAGCCTGTGACCTAATCGAAGAAATGGCCAACAACAATTCCTTGTGGCCAACAGAAATGAGTATGATCCAAAGAATTGCAGTAATTTATGAAAGTGGAGCCAATACAGCAGTCAACACCAAGCTGGATCAGATATGCAAATTCATGGAGACTCTTACCACTGGATCCACAAGTTCACCATATGGAGGAGCACCAGAGTCAAAACAACTTGAAGAGACGGTGAATTTTGTCAACAATTTCAACAGACAGGGGAACAATCCATATTCCAACACCTATAACCCAGGGTGGTGGAATCATCCCAATTTTTCATTGAGCAACAATTCAGGGCAATAGAACTATCCACCACCTGGATTCCAGCAACAGAACAAAGGCCAGGAGCAGGCAAATGTACCAGGAATAGCAGAAGTGCTGGCTCAGTTAAAAAAATACGATGCTATGTTTCAGAACCAATCTGGTTCCATCAAAGCACTGGAGAATCAAATCGGACAACTGGCTAATGCTCAGAGTTACAGACCGCTAGGTAATCTTCCCAGCAACACAGAACCAAATCTAAGGAACCGAGGGAAGGAGCAATGTCAAGCCATTACTTTGAAAAGCGGTACTGAAATCAACAAAGATGTTGGAATTAAGGTATCCAAAGAAGAAGTTCCAAAAGAAACAGGGCAACAGACGGAGGAAAAAGAAGCAAAGGAAAAAGAACAAATCACTCCACCTCCACCTTTTCCTCAGCGTCTTCAGAAAAAAAAACTGGACAAACAGTTTTTTCATTTCCTGGAGGTGTTCAAAAAGCTGCACATCAACATTCCATTTGCAAAAGCCTTGGAAAAAATGCCCAGCTTAGTAAAATTCATGAAAGACATTCTTTCACGAAAATAGAGATTGAGAGATTACGAGACAGTAGCATTGACGGAAGAATGCAGCGCCATCATTCAGAGGAAACTTCCCCCGAAGTTGAAAGATCCTAGCAGTTTCACCATTCCTTGCATCATAGGAGAACATAACTTTGGTAAGGCTTTATGTGATTTAGGTGCAAGTGTTAACTTGATGCCTTTTTCTATTTTCAGCAAACTGCAGATTGGAGAAACAATTCCCACTTCAGTCTCTCTACAACTTCCTGATAGAACGCTCGTATTTCCAAGAGGCGTAGTTGAAGATGTGCTAGTCAAGGTTGACAAATTCATTTTCCCAGCAGATTTTATTGTCCTTGATATGGAGGAAGACACAGACGTGCCAATCATCCTCAGGAGACCATTCTTGGCTACAGGTCGAACCATTATTGATGTATAAAAAAGAGAATTAACCATGAGGGTACAGGACCAAGAAGTAACATTCAATGTTTTCAAGGCCATGAATATCCCAGATGATGAAAAGAATGAGGAATGTTTCAGACTTGATGTGATACACAGTACCATTCAGAACTCCAATGCAATGCAAAGTTCTATTAACAAACTTAAAACATGTCAATTGTCTGTGGAGCCTGAAGATAAAACATCTTTTGCACTGAAAAAGCCAATTCTTGCACTACAAGCAACATAAGAGAAAAAGTTCCACCAGCCCAACGAATTGGAGGAATTTCACTATCAGCCTTTTGAGGATGCCAAATTGTACAAAGAAAAGGCCAAGAAGAGACATGATGAGAAGTTAGTGCGCATACAACTGGAACCAGGGCAGAAGGTACTATTAAACAAATCAAGGGTGAAATTCTTCCCATGGAAGCCAAAATCACGATGGTCAGGTCCATTTGTAATCACCAAAGTTTTACCAGATAGAGCCGTTGAGATACATGATCCTGACTCCAACAAAACATTCAAGGTTAAAAACAAGCGTGTTAAGCACTACTGGGGAGAATCGTTTGAGCGACAAAAAGAAAGTGTCACAATTTCAGATCCAGCCTAACGATCGAGAAATAAAGTCTAGCTGACGACTTTAAACTTAGCACTCACAGGGAGGCAACCCATGTAATTTATGTATATATTGTGATCTGGTGTGTTTTATTTTTGTGTGTTTAATTTTTGCAGATTAAGTCCTTTAACAATGGAAGAAGCTCTCGCAAATCTTCATAAGCAATTTCCTTCTCTCCCTAAAAAATCTCTGATAAAAGTCTACAAAGCCCGCTTGGAACGGATGAGGTTACTGATGATCAAAGGTATTCCTACTGATATTCTTTGGATTATTGAAGCACGGGTCCGATTGGCAGGTGAGTCTTCTGACTCTTTTATTTCACATCTGCCTGGTTTAGGAATGAGCATATATGCTAAAAAGAGAAGAGCCAAAATAATGTGTGTTTTTTTTATAAATGTGCTCGTATGTTTTGTGATACTCGTTGTCATTCTTTAGGAATGGTGTCTGATAACCGCGAAAATAAAATTAATTTCATTATGGATGGCTTGAGTAAGGAGTCTTTGGATGAAATATCTAAAACTCTTGAGACGCATCCCAGTGGATGTGTGTATCACGAGATTCATGTGTTATACGCACAATTCCAAAAAGAAAGACAACAGTTAAGTCTCGGGAATCTGACTAAAAAAGACCATGTTTGCCAATTTATAAGAAAATTGGATGGGAAGCTTGTCCCTGATGCATAGACGTCAATTAAGCCGTAAATATTTATAGATATTATATCTCTTTGTCTTTTCCTAATAATTGTAATTTGTTTTGTTGTTTTCTTTTACTTTCTCCGACAGGATCCATACCTTTTTTACTATCACGATTTATTTTATTGTTTAACTAATAATTGTCATTTGGCAGGTACTAGTGTTATTATTTTACTCACCCTTTTTAGGTGTTATAAATTCAACTCATCATTGCACTTTTGAAGACATCCAGAGTAAAACATGGAAGCCACTTCAAGAAGACGAGTTGAGAATATCTGTTTGTTTTTCGATACTAGTGTTGGTACTAAGCCACAATACGTAGAGGCAGCACATGAATTGGGTCGAGTCTTAGCTACAAGGAATATGCACTTAGTATATGGCAGAGGCAATCTTGGACTAACGGGGATAATTTCAATGTCCGTACAGGAAGGAGGCAGTCACGTTTTGGGAATCATCCCAAAACCCTTGGCAGAGGCAAATCTTATTGAACCATCAAACGGAGAGGAACTGATCGTGCCAGGTATGTCTGAACGATTGGTAGAACTAATTAACCGTGCTGATGCTTTCATTACTTTGCCAGGTGGCTTTGGCATATTGGAGGAAATTTTTATAGTGTTATCTTGGGCGAACTTGAACATACATCAGAAACCGCTTGGACTATACAACGTTGAAGGATTTTATGTTTTTCTTTGTGTGTTTCTTGATGATGCTCGGAGAAATGCGTTCGTGTCAAAACCTATGAAAGAACTCCTCTTTAATGCCAAAACTGCTCCTAATCTGATTGACCAAATCTTAGCCTATAAACCACAAGTTGACCCTATCCTTTCAAAGATAAATTGGTCCGAAGATGATCGTGGTAAGAGGTGTCGGATTAATCTGGATCTTAACCTTTAATTTCCTGTAGAATTTCAGTTATCCAGGTATTATCTTCTAAACTCTTCTTCTACTGTTTAAGACATTGGGGAAAATATCTCATTTAGGTTTGGGGGAGGGAATTAGTTGATCAATACCTTTTTTTTTTAATCTGTGTGTTATTTTTATTTTTAGTCCAAAATTTTTCGAAAAATACAAAAAAAATTGAAATTTTTTCAAAAATTACAAAAATATTTTGTGTTTTTATTTTGACTAAAAAGGTGAAATTAGTGAGAGATAGCTGTGTAAGGAGTTTCCACTCCTGAGACGTATCTCAAACATATTTGGAACAAGTTAATTTTTATTTATTTCCTTTTGAATTATTTAATTTGTGAATTCTCCATAATACTGACTAAAATGGATCTTCATATGCTCAGTTGACAGGTATTAACAACATACATGGAAACATACGGACATGAGCTAAAATTGAAAAGTTTGTAATGTTCAGTGCTCTAGTTTAATTGGAGGAAGCATCTAAAAAGCAATGGAGTAAAAAAAATAAATCCGAGATCCGAGTTATTAACTCTGTAAGGGTGTTTTAACACTTAGTGCCCTAAAGCCAACTGGTTTGGGAGTCACTGGCCCAAAGCTCGCTACATGGATCAAAGATGCTGCAAAAATATATATATATGAAGTCTGAGTAATTAAGTCCGTAGGGGTGTCTTAACACCTAGTGCCCTAAAGCCAACTGGTTTGGGAGCCACCGACCCAACACTCGCTACATAGATGGAAGGTATTGTATATAAATAAAAAAAAAATCAAAAAATCAAAGAAAAAATCAGAAAAATTATTCCATTGCTACAAAAAGGTGTGAATTCTGATAAAACTTTAGGACAAAAATATTACTCTCTTATCAACTGCACTTATGACTGTTGTGGGCAAGAAAATGAGTTGTTTAATATTTTGTTGGCTGTGTATATGGAAAATGGTAAATATAATCGGAGAATTTACTTATTCAGTAATTTAGAAAGAAAAAAAACAACTAGTAACTTGGAGTAGAAATTTCACCTAATTAGTCACTAACTTCTTTATTCTCTTTTGTCTTGTCTTTTTGCTTTTGTGTGCATTAGTTTCACTACCTTTTTACTTTTGTAAAATGTTTATGGGTATCATTAATGTAAACCCTCACGAGACTACAACTCGTCCACTAGGGATACCTAGGGGTTTAAAGGCTTGTTGCATACGCTAAATGCAACCGTGATCCCTACGAAGGTGGCTTAGTTAAATTTTATTTTAAAGATGTTTACGTTATTTTACTCTGTGTTTTGCTCGAGGAATAGCAAAATGTTAGGTTTGTGGGTGTGATGAGTGGTAATTATATCACTATTTCCCACTCATTTAACCTAATATTTTGTATAGTTTCTTGAGTTTTGTGAATATTTTGATGTGTTTTGTGTTATTTTGTAGATAAATAAAGTTTCAGGACTTTCTGGAGGTGATTTGGGGCCAAAACAGTGAAAACGGACGAAAATGGCATTTGATCATTTCTCACATCGTGAATCGCAAGCCTTTGGCGTCGCAACGCCTAACGTGCACCGGGTCCATGCTAACGTGCGCCGGGTCCACATGTCAAAATCTGAAAAGTTTGACTTTGCTAACATGCGACGTGCCACGTGTCACCATCACAGTTGATTTGCTAACGTGCACCGTGGCACATGTCATCATCCTACGGTGCCGACAATCACCATTGCCATGTGTGCCACGTATCACTCCACATCACCGCCACGTCAGTGTCCACATCATCAGTTGACCGAGTCAACGTGCCACCTCACCGCCATGTCATCATCAGCCAATCACGAAGTGCCACGGGTCGCAATCTTATGGTGCCGACAGTCGCCATCGCCACGTCAGCATAATAATTGAGTTGTTAGCCGCCTCGCCACGTGTCGCCTTATCTCCTTATCTGAATCGCCATGTGTCATCACCTCAGCATGCCACGCCAAAAAGCACCGACGTCGCGACGACAAAGGCTTTGGCGTCGCGACGCTGGAAGCCTATCCGCGCCTATAAATTGAGCTCCAGATTTCAGTTTTAGATGTACCATTCTCTCTGAATTCTCTGATGTAAATATGGAGTTTTCTATCTAGTTTCTTCTAATTTCAGTTTTGTAATTAATTTTAATTACGTTCTATAATAGTAATAGTAATAATAATAATAATTTACTTTCTTTACTTTTTACAGTTTTTACTATTCAACCATGAGGAGGTAACTTCCCCCTGCTAGGGTGAAAGGTAATTCTTTTACTATTGCTATTTAGATTAATCTCCCTTAAATATAATATATTCACTATTTAAAATTTGACTTAAAAATGATACCGTCGGATTGGTCGGTTGGTAATTCATTTTAATCTGGTTTAAACCTGACTAACCAAGGATACCGCCAGATTGGTCGGTTGGTAATTAAATTTTCTTACCGCCTATATGGCAGGTTTATTTTGGTTCCGCCTTTATGGCTAGTTGGACTTAATTTGACTTAATCAGGTTACCACCTATATGGCTGGTTGGTAAAATAATCACAAGTTTATATATTATATTATGGGAGATATCTAAATAGTAATTAGTAAAAGTTGATCATTTTACCTTAGTATTTTATTTTTTCAGCATTTACTTTACCGCAATTATTTTTCAGCATTTTTACCTTATGTCTTTTATTTTCAAGTTTTTACTAGCCCTAGTTATGTGTTGTAACTAAATTAGTTATCTGGGGTTGTGATGACTTCTAATATCACCGATTTATAAGGGGTTATTTTATAGTTTGGGTAATTTAAAGGTTTACTTATTAAGTCTTAAGCCTAATGCGTCTTGTTAATTGGCCACTAATAAGATTGATCTGGTAAATCTAAAATGAACTAGACATAGGGATTTTAGGTTTCAGCCTTAGACTTAATAGCCCACGATCTTCCTTGATTATTGATAACCCTTTAATAGATTTCCTTACATGATAGACATATACCTGTCGGGCGGGGGTAGCCTTAATTGGAACTTAAACTTAATGAATCCAGATAATTTGGTTGACATAGACATATGGTTCAATTGGGTTAAACTGGGTATTTGTGTCTGACCATCGATATAGGCTTTCGCATAATTTAGTGTTCCAAGTTAGTAAACCGATTTATTACACAAACATGAAATAACCACTTAATCTTTTAAAAGATATTAGAAAGATTCACAACCCTAAATAGTTTTTAATATTGAATTTTCTTAAACCTACTTTCAAACAATTTTATTTACTTGTTTTTAAATTTAGAATCGTCACCATTTTAAATCAATCAAACAACCTGTTAGATACTGGTAATCATTTGACCTCATAAAATTAATAGATTAGGTATTAAGTCCTCGTGGGATCGATAATTTTTATACTACTTGAACGATACGTGCGCTTGCGTTATACGTATGTGTAAGCACTGGTCACTTAGCCTATGAACCACAAATTGACCCTATCCTTTCAAAGATAAATTGGTCCGAAGACGATCGTGGTAAGAGGCGTTGGATTAATCTGGATCTTAACCTTTAATTTTCTGTAAAATTTCAGCTAACCAGGTATTATCTTCTAAACTCTTCTTCTACTATTTAAAACATTGGGGACAATGTCTCATTTAGGTTGGGGGAGGGAATTAGTTGATCAGTACATTGTTTTTAGTTTGTGTGTTGTTTTTATTTTTATTCCAAAATTTTTCGAAAAATACAAAAAAATTGAAAATTTTTCAAAAATTAGAAAAATATTTTGTGTTTTTGTGTTTTTATTTTGACTAAAAAGGTGAAATTGGTAAGAGATAGCTGAGTAAGGAGTTTTCACTCCTGAGACGTATCTTAAACCATTTTTGAAACAAGTTAGTTTTTGTTTATTTCATTTTAAATTATTTAATTTGTAATTCTCCATAAAACTGACTAAAATGGATCTTCATATGCTCAGTTAGCAGATATTATCAACATGCAGTGTAACATACGGACATGAGCTAAAATTGAAAAGTTTGTAATATTCAGTGCTCTAGTTTAATTGGAGGAAGCATCTCAAAAAGCAATGGAGTGAAAAAAAAACGTCCGAGATCCGAGTTATTAAGTCTGTAAGGGTGTTTTAACACCTAGTGCCATAAAGCCAACTGGTTTGGGAGTCACTGGCCCAAAGCTCGCTACATGGATCAAGGATGTTGCAAAAAAATATATATATATTTGAAGTCTGAGTAATTAAGTCTGTAGGGGTGTCTTAACACCTGGTGCCCTAAAGCCTACTGGTTTGGGAGCCACCGACCCAACACTCGCTACATAGATGGAAGATATTGTATATAAATAAAAAAAATCAAAAATCAAAGAAAAAATCAGAAAAATGAGAAAAATTATTCCATTGCTACAAAAAGGTGTGAATTCCGATAAAACTTTAGGACACAAATATTTCTCTCTTATCAACTGCACTTGTGACTGTTGTGGTAAAAAATGAGTTGATTAATATTTTGTTGGCTGTGTATATGGAGAATGGTAAATATAATAGGAGAATTTACTTATTCGGTAATTTATAAAGAAAGAAAACAACTAGTTACTTGGAGTAGAAGTTTCACCTGATTAGTCACTAACTTCTTTATTCTCTTTTCGCTTGTCTTTTTGCTTTTGTGTGCATTAGTTTTTACTACCTTTTTGCTTTTGTAAAATATTTGTGGGTATCATTGTTGTAAACCCTCACGAGACTAGAACTTGTCCACTAGGGACACCTAGAGGTTTAAAGGCTCGTTGCATACGCTAAATACAACCGTGATCCCTACAAAAATGGCCTAGTTAAATTTTTTTTTTAAGATGTTTATGTTATTCTATGTTTTGCTCGAGGACTACCAAAATGTTAGGTTTGGGGGTGTGATGAGTGGTAATTATATCACTATTTCTCACTCATTTGACCTAATATTTTGTATAGTTTCTTGAGTTTTGTGAATATTTTGATGTGTTTTGTGTTATTTAGTAGATAAATAAAGTTTCAGGACTATTTGGAGGTGATTTGGGCCCAAAACAGCGAAAATTGGACAAAATGGCATTTCCGTAAATCAGACAAAATGCCACGTGTCACCTTATTACCTTATGCAGAATCGCACACGACGAACCAGAAGCTGCCACGTCGACAATCACCAGCGTCGCGACGCGAGCTGGGCGTCGCGACGCCTGACCCCTACTGATGCCTATAAATTCAGCTCGATGTCAGAATTCAAATCATGTCTTCCTTGAGTTTTGTAAGGACTTTAAGGATTGCATCTTGTGTATTTAAGTTTTTGTAATTTAAATTAAGCATTTTTACTTTTAGTATTTTTAATTACGGACTTTTACTTTTTGTAATAAATTTTTCTTTTCTTTTCTTTTTGTTATTCTATGTTCAGTAGTTAATTTACTGCTGGGGTAAAGGTGAAGCTTTTTAATTTTATAATTTAGATTAATCTCCCTTAATTATAATATAAAAATTATTTAAAACCTGACTTAATAAGGATACCGCTATATTGGTCGGTTGGTAATTATTTTTAAACTGGTTTTAACCTGACTTAATGAGGATACCGCCTGGTTGGACGGTTGGTAATTAATTATTAATTTGACTTAATCAGGATACCGCCTATATGGCTGGTTGGTAAATATCACACAGATTTATATATTATAATAAGGGAGATTTCTAAATTAGAAATAGTAAATGTAGATTAATCTCACTTCAATTATAATATGGAAATTGTGATTTAATAATATGAATTAAAAGTTGATTCCGCCTTAATGGCTGGTTTTAATTATATAACATAATGTGACACCGTCTATATGACTGGTCTTTAGGTGACAGATAATTACCACATATATGGCTGGTTTATGGATAAATAATAACACCGCCTTATGGCTGGTTCAACTTAATTTGATAATACTGGCAATTTCCATATTATAATAATTTGAGATTTCTAAAAGTGGATCCCCTAACCCCAGCATTTTATTTTATTATAGGAAGTGATGAAACATAATATTCACACTTAATAATTGATTTTCTTTATATGGGTAATTCTTTAGTTTGTTCATTGAGTCTTAAGCTTAATGCTTCTTGTTGTCTGATCACCAATAAGATTGATGTGGTAAACTTAAAATGAACTAGACATAGGGATTTTAGGTTTCAGCCTTAGATTCAATAGCCCACGATCTTCCTTGAGGATAGATAACCCTTTAATAGATTTCATCACAGGATAGACATATACATGTCAGGCGGGGGTAGCCATAATTGGAACTTAATCTTAATGAATCCAGGTAATTTGGTTGACATAGACATATGGTTCAATTGGGTTATACTGGGTATTTGCGTCTGACCATCGACATAGGCTTTTGCATATTTTCATGTTCCAGGTTAGCAAACTGATTTATTACACATAGATAAGAGAATCAGTTCATCTTTATATTAATATTGTGAGGAGTCACGACCCTAGATCTTTGAGTCTTTTGTTATTTCCCTTAGTATTTTCTTTTATGTCTTTAAGTATTTTATTTATCAAATCCACATTCAACCAACAAAAGCAATCATTCTTTTCTCCCTATAATTAGATACCTGTAAATAAATAGTATCAATAATTAATAACAACAGTAGGAATTAAGTCCTCGTGGGATCGATATTTTTATACTACTTGAACGATACGTGTGCTTGTGTTATACGTGTGTGTTTACGCCGGTCACTTATATTTATGCTATTAGGGGCTAGGGCAACATCTAATGCCTTGATAGGTCTCAATATCCTTGTTCCGATACTTTATGTCCTGGTAGGGTCTATTTCTCATGTAAGGTAGGTATGAGGTAGGCTATGTTAGGATGGCTTCATTGGTTGGCATCGCAGAGGGGTGAAGATTTGGGTAGGTCGGGGTCTTATCTAATGGATTTCTTGGTTTGGGCAACTAATCATTTTCCTTACGTCATCTCTCTTATTTACCTATGTTCCTAGGTTTGGGGAGTCTAGAATCTCTACGTTCTTATGGCATCTCACATCTATTAGAAGCCTCAATGACTAATCCTGATTTCTTGCTTCTTATGCCTTATGGATGTTCTTGGTTGTTCGGGGAACTCTCTACCTATATGAGATGCTCATGAGCTATTAAATATGCCTGAAACAATTTTCTAAGGGAAAGGAATCTTGCTTGGGTGAGAGAAACTTTGCTTAGATCTACTCGAAATTTTACTCTTATCTAGGCTTGCTATACTCTTCTTTACTATATGTTCTGGTACTATCTTTTACTATCTAACTTTGTGCCTAAGATTCTTCTACTATCTGGTTACATTAATCATCTGCACGTCCTTTTTACTTTTCTATCTTTTGGCTGCTTAAACCTCTACGCATCTCTATTTCCTTTCTTATAATTCATTTTTCCACTCATTTGGGTACTTTTCTTAAGATCTTACTATCTGGTTTCATATCTCGTTTTTACTTCTGGTAATAAGAAGGCTCCTAACTTAGTTATAGAGTATAATTATTCTCTTAGGGCATACTATTCGAATGATCTAGGAAAGTTTACTAACCTGTCCATGGATCTTGAGGACGTACTCAAGGATCAGATACTGGAGATGTAGTGTCCCAGATATAAGTATCTCGGACATACTATGTAAACAAGACCACAACACTCTACCCATTGCAGTCACCGACTCCATAGACCATTCTATGATACCATCTTTGTAACATCCCAAATCCGGGAGATGCTACCGGCATGGAATAGGTCGTACTATTCCCCAGAGCCTCTAACACTTTAACTATAAACAATTTCTAATACTCTTTTCTTAATTAGATATTTCATGTGTGGGACCGTAGCCCAAGTTCAATAACTTGACATACAAACTCAACATCAGATGCTGAAAAACTTAGTGACATATTTTTACAATGACTACCTCAAAATCAAAGACTAATACATAACTTTTACTTGACTCTGACTGACTCTCACTCTTTCTGACTTAAATTGATGGACTACATACCCTAATGACTGCATCAGTATCCATACTCTTGAGCTCGTCCTCCGAGAAAACCTGTAAAAAAAGGAAACTGGGAGTGGGGAGTTAGATCGTGGTACGATATAAGTGAGTGAACTTAAAAACTAAAGTACTGATATAAAAATATTTGTTTCTAAAACCAGAGTTCCAGAAATAACTTAACATGATAACTCTTTATCTGAAAACTTCATCTGAAATTTCTTTTATAAAACTTATCTTTTTGAAATCTACTTTTGAAAGTCTGATTTTGTAAACTTGTATCTGAAAGATCTATTATTGAATACTCTTTCTGAAACATCTATTTTCTGAAAACTATTTCTAAAATCTTATTTTTGAAGACTATTTTCTAAAAATCTGATATCTGAAAACTGATCTGTATATGAAAAACTTGACGAATAGGGGCGTTACATATCGTCTTTCCCCATACGCTAACTAGATCCAGAAGTGCAAATCCATAACTTTGGGGCGTTACGTATCACCGTCCCCCAAAGCATGCCACCACTGTCCCTGAAACTGGTGGTCTTGGGGCTTTACGTATCGCCGTCCCCCAAGCCATTGAACCAGAACTGGGGGTGCAGATCTATGCTACCCTCCAAGCTCTGAAGTTATTATCAAAGGGCATCTGTCATCCTTAGTACAGAACTAGGATCTGGGGACGTTACGTATCGCCGTCCCCCTAGTCGTCTACATGTGCACATGTTCTCTGTCCATCAATTTCATGTCTGAACAAGTTACATACTGAGGTGGATTTTTGCCCCATGCCTCGAAAAAAATCATAAATCACAAGCTTTTAAAATTGATTTTCCAAAACATTTCTTAAAAGCATACTCTTTTATAAAAAACTGTGATCAAACTGGCTAATGCCTTAAATGCGTAAAAATAAGTTTTATATGAAACATTTGTTGGACAATTATGACCCATAGCATCACTATTTGTAAAAGACATGGTGTTTTGTACAAATTAACTATGTGACAAAGGAAATTGCTATTTTATCATTTTATAATTGGATTACTTGGATATATAAATGATAAAAGTCCATATAGTTAAATCGGATTAATAAGATATGAGACAATATTAATCCACGAACGGTTTAATCATTAAATATCCATAGTCGTAGTATTATCGAGACTGGACATCGATAATACGGAATAGACTAGTACTACACTTGTGCGCGTTATGGAAGCTTAACGACATAGTTCTCATATATTTAAGTATGTGACATCCGATACTGGATCATATTACGCAATACTTAGTATACTACGCCTGATACAGATTATATATTCCTCGTTGAATATTTCTGGAGAATTAGGAAGGCACGGTGCTTTGCTAGAAGCCAACCATGTCTTGTAAATCGGTGAGAACGTGGTACGGGGTACGCACGTGTTCGGATAGTCTGATGACCGTATTTACTGCCAATATATCCAGGAATCTCTTGGGTCGCTTCCCAAAGATTCACCAATGACATTTGACTCGAACAGAATTAATCTGGGATTAATTATGAGAGAGAAAATTAATATGGGATTAATTACGACAATAATTTTTCTGGGATTAAATTTTCTAGAAGAGAGAGAACGCGATTAATTTAGAATTAATTGATTAAATAATATATTGGATATATTAATTGAAATCGAATTTCAATGCGAAATTAAAATTGGATTTTAATTCAGGCGAATGAATTAATTTAGAATTAATTCGTAAGCAACTATCGTAATAATTTTGCTAGGCATAATTATTTAATTAAATTGGATTTAATTATGTCGCGACGACAAATTCGTTTAATTCGGAATTAAACGAAACCAGGCCCAAGTCAAGTTGTGTGAGCCAACTTAAATTTTGAATTTAAAGTGGTGCGACCCACTTTACTTACATCACTTGTCACAAAGTTGATGGAAGTGGTTGAGCTCATTTAATGCAAATCTTTAACACACCAACTAAAGGAAACGACTTTCCTTAGCGCAGCGGAAGTTGCTTGTGGTGGCATCGAGTCCGGTATGGATCTTCAAAATTTTCTTTGCCTTCTCCTTTTGTTATAGTAGCTAAAATCAATCCTTTGGTGTCGAACACTTAGATCAACCACTCGATCTTCCGAACTATGACTAGAAACCAACAAACCGAAGTTTGGGCTTCACTCACAAAGATTAAACATCTAAACTATTTAGAGATTTAAGATGTCACAATAGTGTTTGGCTTTATGAATTTCACAACACTTGTGAATGCTAGAACTCTCTTTATTTTCTCTCAAATCTTTTCTCACAACAATTGTGTGAATGAATGCAAAGTGTTAGCCTTAGGAAGTGAGAGAAATGGTAGAGATTATATTCTCTTACACAAGCCAACTAACCTTGTCATTAAGCATCTAATGCTTTCTTGCAATGGCCAACACAAAAATGTGAATGCCATACCAAAACATAAGAAATGTTAAGCTAAAGACAATGGCTTTGTCATTAAGCATTCAATGCTTTCTTTCAATGGCAAACACATAAATGTGGTGGCCATACCAAAGCATAAAATGCATTAGCTAATGACAAAACTATTAGGTTTATCCAAGCCACCTAATAAACATAATTGCTTGGATGACATGGTAAGCCATATGGCTTTGTCTCCAATGGTAAATAAAAATCAATATATTAATAATGATTTATTTACCTTCAATCATGTTGTAGTAATTATCTCATAATTATTACTAACTTGATTATCTCATAATCAAAGAATTCTAGAAAACATTAAGTTAAACTAATTTAACATAGTTTTCATTTGTGACAATAAATATTATTAATCTTATTAATAATATATAAAAAATATAATGTGAGCATATAATTAGACAATCTAATTATATTAGGTTTACTACACTTAATCGAGCTAGCACGGGGACCAAATGGACCTACGGTTCCGAGCACCAATAATTCCGAAATATTAATTAAACTCTTTAATCAAATATTATGAATTATTAACTCCGCATTATTCCACTAAAAACTCGAAGTTGAACTCTCGTTACCGTAGATGGATTAAGTAAACCGAACAATTTCAGTGTCCATCGATATAGTCATTACATATGGATATAGCCTTTCACGAATATCTCATAAATAGAGCCGGGTCATAAGTCCGTTAAACCCTCTAAATATTTTGTCTCTTAAGCACCATTGATTCTATAATGAACAATTAATTCATAACAATTATGAATATAAAATACTTTCTATTCGTAATAGAAAAGTTGAGCGCTCAAATTGTTCAAGTCCCGAATCAACTCTTAAAAGAGATATTAATCTACTTCTCGTAAGAATGAGTGAATTCCATATCTCAGTAAAATGTTCCCAGCTACATACCAAACCATATCCCCAAAATACGTAGTTATTGGTCGGGAATATAACACCAACCTCACTATAGTAAATGAAAGGACATAGCCTGTCATGCAGGAGTTCGTAATACACTCAGGATTAAGATCGAATCCATATATGACCATCTATTAGATAAAATGACTTTCTTTGGTTAACAAATATTAAAAGAAATTCGTATTTATCTGAGTCCAGTCCTATATGATCTTATCATACAAGGTGCCTCCATTCCAATGTCACTACATGAACGATCCCGGATCAAGATCGTCATATAAGTATAGAATGGACCGCAGCTATAGATAAACCACAAATAAAGTACCCTCATTGTTCGCTCTCTATGAACTATTTAGATTACTAACTTTATACTTAAATCCTCTTGTGCATCAAACATACACTAAGTCTAAATTTACAAGAGTAATCAAGGTAAACAAGACAATTGGACAATATGTGATATAAATCAAACAACTTTGATAAAATGAATAATGCATTTATTATTATTACAAAAATCAATTCTGTTTACAATACATGAAGCTCTATGACATAAATCCCAACAATCTCCCATTTGGACTAGAGCAAATGAGACATGTCATGTAATATTAAACCATTAGGCGACCTTCAAATACTTTAGCCGATAAGGTCTTTGTAAACGGATCAGCTAGGTTTTCTGCGGATGGAATATGCGTGACAACGACATCTCCTCTTTGCACTCTTTCCCTGATGAGGTGATATTTCCTCTCAATATGCTTACCTCTCTTATGGCTTCTCGGTTCTTTGGAGTTTGCCACTGCACCACTATTATTGCAATAAAGTGTGAGTGGTTTATCCATATCTGGAACAACTTCCTGATCTGCCAAGAACTTATGGAGCCATATTGCTTCCTTAGCTGCTTCACAAGCTGCTACATATTCAGCCTCCATGGTGGAGTCAGTAATACAAGATTGCTTAATGCTCCTCCATACTATAGCCTCACCACCTAGGGTGAACACTGATCCAGATGTTGATTTCCTAAAATCGACATCTGTCTGAAAATCAGAGTCAGTATATCCTCTCAGAATCATATCCTGACTTGTATATACAAGCATATAATTCTCATTCTCCGAAGATACTTGAGAATATGTTTCACCGCTACCCAATGATCTAATACTGGTTGGATTGAAACCTACTGACTACTCCCACTGCAAAACAGATGTCCGGTTTCATGCATAACATAGCATACATAAGACTTCCAACTGCTGAAGCATATGGTATATGTCTCATCTCCTCAACTACTTGAGGTGTCTTAGGAGATTGTTCCTTAGACAAATGAATTCCATGCCTGAAAGGTAAATTACCTTTCTTGGAATTCTGCATACCAAATCGCACAAGAATCTTGTCGATATAGGTTGCTTGAGACATTACTAACAGTCGTTTCTTGCGATCCCGAATGATCTGGATCCCAAGTACATAACTTGCCTCTCCTAAATCTTTCATTTGGAATTGGTTAGTTAGCCAGATTTTCACGTCTGATAATATCTTTACATAATTCCCAATGAGTAAAAAATCATCAACGTATAACACAAGGAAAACCACATTCCCATCAATGATGCACTTGTAGACAGAAGGCTCATCGATGTTCTGCTCAAAGTTATAAGACTTGATCATAGTATCAAACCTTATGTTCCAAGATCTAGATGCTTGCTTAAGTCCATAAATGGACCTTTGCAACTTGCAAAATTTTTGCTCTTGACCTTGGGTAATGAACCCCTCTGGTTGTACCATATAGATACTCTCATCAAGATTACCATTCAAGAATACAGTCTTGACATCCATTTGCCAAATCTCATAGTCATAATACGCGGCAATGGAAAGAAGAATCCTGATGGATTTAAGCATGGCTACTGGCGAGAGAGTTTCTTCATAGTCAACTCTCTCATTTTGGGTATAACCATTTGCCACTAGCGTAGCCTTGAAAGTCTGTACTTTCCCATCTATTCCTCTTTTTCTCTTGTAGATCCACTTGCAACCTATGGGTTTTACTCCATTAGGTTGGTCTACAAGTTCCCAAACTTAGTTAGAGTACATAGACTCCATCTCGAGGTTCATGGCTTTGAGCCATTCTTCTTTATCAGTATCTTCCATTGCACTATGATAGGTCAAAGGATCATCTATACCATCACAAGATGCAACAACTTGCACCTCACCATTTCCTAGATAGCGTTCACGTTGTCTTATAACCCTTCCACTACGTCTAGGTGGTATGGTATCCTAATAAACTTGCATCTGACTTTCAAATGTAGAAGGTGTTATGTCTTTGTCAACATTTGACAATGGTGTACTGGTCGTACTAGCAAGTAACTCCTCAAGTAACACTTTACTTCGAGGTTTGAACTCTCTCATATAGTCCTCCTCAAGAAATGTAGCATTTTTCGACACAAATACTTTATTATCTTCTAGACTATAAAAGAATCCACCCCTAGTTTCCTTAGGATAGCCTACAAATAGGCACACTTGTGAATGTGGTTCCAACTTAGTAGTCTTGTTCTTTAGCACATGTGTCGGACACCCCCATATGTGAAAATGTCACAAACTAGCTTTACGACAATTCCAAAACTCTAAGGGAGTCTTAGAAACAGACTTAGAATGAACTACACTCGGGATATACGTTGTAGTTTGCAATGCATACCCCCAAAATGAACTAGGTAGAGTGCTATAACTAAAAATTGATCTTATCATGTCTAGTAGGGTTCGATTTCTCCTTTATGCAACACCATTTTGTTGTGGTGTTCCAGGTGCCGTGAGTTGTGAAACAATTCCATGCTCAACTAAGAATTCCTCGAAATCTCTATCAAGGTATTCTCCTCCACGATCTGATCGTAGAATTTTGATGCTTTTACCTAACTAGTTCTCAACCTTAACACGATACTCTTTGACCCTTTCAAATGTATCTGACTTGTGCTGCATTAGGTAAACATACCCATATCTGGAATAATCGTCAATGAAAATGATGAAGTATTCAAAACCACATCGGGCTTTTACATTTATCGGTCCACAACATCTGAATGTATTAGCTCAAGAGTTTTTTTGGCTCTTATCCCTTTTCCAGTAAAAGGTCTCTTGGTCATTTTGCCTTATAGACAGGATTTGCAGAAAGGTAAAGTACCAAGTTTTAACTGATTTAAAACTCCGTTCTTAATTAGTCTATCTATCCGGTCAAGGTTAATGTGAGCAAGTCTAAAGTGTCATAAATAGGTATCATCATGAGAAATCTTTTGCCGTTTAGTTTTAGATCTTTCAATCTTAAACATTTCAGTATTAAGCAGTGATTCATGCATTAACGGCCTTAATACATGTAGATTATTTTCGAAGTTTCCCGTGGATATATTTAATCCATTTCTACTAATAATAACTGACTTATTATTAAACGAAATAGGAAAACCACATTCTATAAGTTTTGTTACAGAAATAAAATTCCTGCGAAAACCATGAATATATAGCATACTATTCAAACATAAATAACTTTTATTAAAATTCAAATTTGAAACTCCCACTGCTCTTGCTGAAACAACATCCCATGTCCCAACTCTCATGGTAAAGCTACCTTCAGTAAGGTCCCTCCATTAGTGAAGTAGCTGCAAAGAACAACAAACATGGTTAGTGGCACCAGAATCAATAATCCATATGGATTTATCATCCTCCACCAAAAGAGACTTAATGACAAGTAAATCATATTTACCTGTATTCTTCTTCTCTTTAAGCTCTACAAGGTATTTTGGACAATTCCTTTTCCAATGCCCTTGTTGTTGACAATAGAAACATTTTCCTTTGGTATTGGTTCCTTTGGAGCTTTTATTGTTCTTATTTTTCATTGGTTTTTCCTTTGCCTTCCAATTGCCTTTCTTATTCTTCTTTGCAGATTTAGAAGATTCGGCAACATTTGCCTCAGCATTGGGCCTACGAGGACTGTTCATAACGGACTCGTAATTGGCGAGTTCATTCAGCACTCCAGTCAATGTGAAAGTCAACTTATTCATAGAACAGTTGCTCTTAAACTGCAGGAAACTCTTCGGAAGGGTTTCCATGATCATTGTCAACTGGCTTTGCACATTAATACGCGCACCATGGGTTTCATCCATATTAAGATGAGCCATCATCCATAACACATGGTCTCAGACTGATATGCCTTCCTTCATTCTAGCGGTCAATACAGAGGCAATTGCCTCATGTTGTTGCCGGTCTGAAGGTTGCCCAAACATGTTCTGTAATGACTGCATAATCATTGATGTTGTCGCCATAGGCTCATACTGTGCAGCAAGAACCTCAGACATGGATGCTATAAAATAGCTATGGGCTTTCTCATCAGCTTTAATCCAATTATTATAGGCATTACGTGCAGCTCTGCCAGTATTAGGTGCTGGCTCAGGAGGACATTCCTCCATTAGGACAAATTTAATGTCTTCATAGACCAAGATAGCATTCATGTCACTTTTCCATTTAACATAATTATCCCCGATAATTTTTCTTGTTTTTTGATAATGGAGATTATTGCAGATGTCATGGCTGAAAAATAATAAACGCGCATTCAATATTCATTCATTGCATATTAAAATTGTCAAATATTTAGGCATAAAATTAAACATGATGCATGATCAATGTATAATGAATTTGAAACCTAAAAGAATTACTATGCCACGGTTATCTATCATCCCACAAATAAGTGCCGCCGTAGGGTAGGTCAAGTATTCGCATGATAGATTGAGACATTCTCAATTGATTAATATATCTGAAATAACTCTTATTCCTATATTAATCAACTACCGTTAGTTTGATCAAGGAAGCTTTGATTAAAAACTTAATCATTCCTTTGTGAGTGTGAGCCATTATTTTGGAACCCTTGGACTTAACTAGTGAAGTGCCGCCGTAGGGTAGGTTAAATCACCAGATACATCTAGAGTCCTTATCCTTTCGGAATCCAAACATGATATTGACCCAAAAAGGACACTATCCGTAGGGGGACAAAAGCAAAGTCGTCTCGAGGCGCCTATTGAATCTCACGTTTTTGGATAACAATGGAGATCGTGGGATATATTGTGGTATACCCCTCTCCCACTCACTATTTTGAAGTTAAGGTTTTTATCTCACTAGTTTCTAATGTATTAAGATTATGCTCGGCTAAAACATATCTTTATTAATACTAGTGGATTATTAGTGAGCTAACCAATTTTAACACTTAAAATTTTATTCACTAATACTTATTAGTCTCTACTAATCATTAACTTAATTAAACTAATTTAATCAAGTTTGCTTAAGTGATCTAATTAATTTTAACAATTAAAATATTAGTTCACTTATAGGTTTTAAAATTTTAGAATTCAACTAATGGACTATATGTCATTAAACCATTTAATAGATAAAAGTACGTTATTTACTCCAAAGGTACGTAGAATTGTATCCCGAGTGCAAACAAATTACCGTCCATTCGGAAGCGGCTATGGAATTTATATCCGGGTTTCCATCCGATAGACCAAAGAAAATAATGTACTCATAATGTCCATTTGTTCTTAAACTTGAATTCCTAATTTTTAAACCTTTAAACCAATTAATCTTATTAATTCGTTTACATGCATCTTATATTTTAATTTAACTTTTAAATTTACATAAAATCATATTTTATAACTTGAATATCATGCATGTCTACATGTTATGGCATGTGAAAATGCAAGAGTAGGCACCTTAGGCTATATGACATGTTAATAAATAATTTAAAACATATATATGTGCCCAGGTCTGGGCTGAAAACGTTCATGTAGCATTCTCTAGGCGTTCGAACATTTTCCAGGCAGTAGCAAAATATTTGAGTTGCGTTTGATTGGAGTTCGAACGCAATCAGTCTGGTGTCAAAACACTGGTACTTTATTTACTCCGTTCTGGAGCTTTCGGAGTCCGTTTTGGTCCCATTTTTTTCTACGGACTCGTAACGGAATGAAGTTTCACATACATACATAAATTGCATTAACCGGGCTCTTTTTTTTTAAAAAAAAATACTAATCTAATTAGTACAATAAATCCAAGGCATTCATTGGTCTTCAAATCTTGCTCCATGGTATATTGTTGAGTTCTTCGCGGAATAGGTTCGTAATGAGTCATTTGTGGCATCGGATCCTCCAAGTTACAAATTGAGTTCCAAAATGGACTTATTACAAAGGAAATGAACTTACAACACATGAAAGAATATGACCTTATGGTCTTACATTTCCAATACTAAAAATAAGTGCCGGAAAAATTAACGATCAATGCAATACATTCATCACATGAATCAAAGTAAACATTCATCACATGAACATTAAAAACCATTCATCTCATGAATCTAATTGTGCCTACTCATCACAACATTCATATTAATAATTTTTATCTAATATAAATTATTAAAACTTAAACTTAAAAAGAGAAAAGGGTTAAGAAAACTTTTCAACCTTAAGCTCTTGATGCCAATTGAAGGAAATGACTTTCCTTAGCGCAGCGGAAGTTGCTTGTGGTGGAACCGAGTCCGGTATGGATCTTCAAAATTTTCTTTGTCTTCTCCCTTTGTTATTACGAATTATTAACTCTGCATTATTTCACTAAAAATCGAAGTTGAACTCTCGTTACCGTAGACGGATTAAGTAAACCGAACATTTTCAGTGTCCATCGATATAGTCATTACATATGGATATAGCCTTTCACGAATATCTCATAAATAGAGCCGGGTCATAAGTCCATTAAACCCCTCTAAATATTTTGTCTCTTAAGCACCATTGATTCTATAATGAACAATTAATTCATAACAATTATGAATATAAAATATTTTCTATTGGTAATAGAAAAGTTGAGCGCTCAAATTGTTCAAGTCCCGAATCAACTCTTAAAAGAGATATTCATCTGCTTCTCGTAAGAATGAGTGAATTCCATATCTATGTAAAACGTTCCCGCTACATACCAAACCATATCCCCAAAATACGTAGTTATTGGCCGGGAATGCAACACCAACCTCACCATAGTAAATCAAAGGACATAGCCTGTCATGCAGGAGTTCGTAATACACTCAGGATTAAGATCGAATCCATATATGACCATCTATTAGATAAAATGAATTTCTTTGGTTAACAGATATTAAAAGAAATTCGTATTTATCTGAGTCCAGTCCTAAATGATCTTATCATACAAGGTGCCTATATTCCCATGTCACTACATGAACGATCCTGGATCAAGATCGTCATACAAGTATAGAATGGACCGTAGCTGTAGATAAACCACAAACAAAGTACCTTCCTTGTTCGTTCTCTATGGACTATTTAGATTACTAACTTTAGACTTAAATCCTCTTGTGCATCAAACGTACATTAAGTCTAAAGGTACAAGAGTAATCAAGGTAAACAAGACAATTGGACAATATGCGATATAAATCAAACAAATTTGATAAAATGAATAATGCATTTATTATTATTACAAAAATCAATTCCGTTTACAGTACATGAAGCTCTAGGACATAAATCCCAACACCAACTTGACAAGTTTTTGAAACTAATTGTTTTTGGAAAACACAATTATTCACCATCTTCTCTCTTCTCCCTCCTTAAGGCCGAAACTTGCTTCCTCTTCTCCTTGAATTTTTGTTGCAAAAATTTAGCATTTCTAGCACTTTGGGAGTCAATTGAAGGTGATAGGGAAACTCACCCGAGAGTTTGGAACTCAAATACAAAGCATGGAGCTTCTACAACAAAGAAAGTTTTTGAAATTTCTCATCCGTTCAATTTGAGTATTTCCGCTACTCTACTTGAATTATTCACACAAAAATCTTATTTAGAGACCTTGGGCATGTGTAGGACACTAACAATGGTATCAAGAGCCAATCTAAGCATGATTTGGATTCTATGGTTTATGGATTTTAATTTGGGGATTTTGCTTGGAACATGTATTTTTCCAAATTGATTGTTTTGTTATGGTTGGATGATGATAACTTAGAGTTATGCAAATTGGATTTGTGAAAATTAGTTGGATCAAAAATTTCCCTAATTCTCTTACCTTGGTCGAATTGAACCCTAGGGATTTCTCATGGTGATTTTTGGAAATTTAAAAATTAGATGTGTTAAATACATGAAATAAATGTTAATTGTTGATTTAATTGGATTGAAATCAAAATTGAATGTTGTTTTCATGTAATTGTCGTGAGTATGAAGCATCTTGTAGAATTGATTTTGCTTCAATTTGTGTTGGACATGAATTGAAATGTTAACCATGATTAATTAGATTAATTGATGTTTGGGAAATATTAGATTAATTAATTAATTATGTTAATTACACTTTAATTGGATTAATATGTAATTTGGAATAATATATTAATTTAATTTGTTGTATTTGGGCTAATGGACTTGGTTGGGCCAAGTATGGTTTTGGATCCAATTGGGCTTAAAACCATTTCCATAAAGTCCAAATATGACTTTTGGCCTTTAATAATTTAATTGGGCCTAATGGGCCTAAATTGATTTTTGGCATAGGGTGATTCCTAATTGGGCCTTGGCATTTTGGGTTTGATCCATAATGGCCAAAGCCCATGCCTAAAGGATTAATTGAAATCCCATTGAACTTTAATTGAATTGGCATTGGATGCTAATTGGGCCTTTGAGACCGAATTATATTGGATTTGGAATCCAAGTCTTTAAGGCACTAAAATAAGTGTAATTGTTTAATTTGGAATTAAACATGAATTAGTATTGGATACAATTTAAATTGGATTTAAAATTATAGTTCGATATAATTCAAGAATACTTACTTTGAGTATTTATTCTTAAACGAGTTGGACTCGCGCAAATCAAATCGTTGTATGAATATTGGATGGTCATTAATTGAAGATTAATTACTTGGAGTAGATTGATTGACAACATGCTTTGTGTGAATACTTTGATGTATTTGTATGAATAATGTATATCGGATGGATTTTAGTTGGGTGGGGTAATTTTAGAATTGTTGTAAATATAGTAATTATTAAATTGGACCTGCGTGTCCAGCCTTTCACCTTCTTATCTCTTTGTATTTCTCTTCTCACCAATTCCCCTCAATGTAAATGAGGTTTCTTTATGTATTATGTAATTGGGTAGAAGAATGTAAAGTGCCAGCGGGAGAGAGGAAATGAATAGATTTGTTCTAGGAATAAATTATATTATATATCCATTAGCATATCATTATTAAATTTTATCGCGTCTTATTATGCTTTTAGAATTCATGTTTTAAGAGTGTATGATGAGACCTAATCAAAGATAATAAATTGGTTGCCAATTCACGAAAAACCCTCACTTTAATATTAAGCGATTTCCTTCCATTGAGTGGTTCTCTCTCAAGATCCAAGATTGGCTTTGATTTGTTGGCCAAAGTCAAGATCATTGTCTATCGCGGATGTGTTTGAACCATGAAAGATTTGTTATATATCGCATGTCTTGGGCAATTGTGACTTGTTGGCCAAAGTCAAGGTCACTTCTGTACATCGACGTGGATTACGAAGCTTTCCCACTGTCAATGGGTCACGCTTAATTGGAATCATTAAGCTTGTTGAGCCAAAGCCAAGGCTTAGTTGATTCAGAGGAAAAGGTTCAGAAATATATTGGATATATGTTATGGACTTGAAGGTCTACCTACCGGATCTAGGAATTGGATGGGATCCAATTTATCTTAGAGATCTACCTAGTTAAGTTTCATACAGCTTGTAGGCCAAAGTCAAGGTTATGTGTTATTTAACGGGATCCTAGCCCACTAGGAATCTGGGTTTCTCGAGTACTAAACAGAGGGTTAGAGGCTCGCCGAAAAATAGTGGTAGGCCAGTATTAAATTTACAATTTCATTTAATACTTGATAATACGCGCTCTTTTATTATTATACCACATTATATATATATATTAGTTGGACTAATATCTTTTATTGCTTTTTTGAACAGTTAGACCGTACAACACACTACCTCACTTATAGTTGGTTATATAGTTGGACTATAGTAACCATTGTATTTTGAGTGTACCTGAAATCGTTGATTGGATAGTTGGACTATTGCAATCGAAATGACTGGAAAGATTAGCGTTAGAGACATCATCATGGGTGACAATGTCTTAAACGGCTCCAATTTTCCAGATTGGGAGATGAATCTCAGGATAGTCCTGGGAGCCGAGAAGTTACTCTATGACATAGAGAAACCTCTTGGGCATGAGCCCGGAGTTGAGCAGCCAGTAGAGCATGAGCTTTGGAAGACTCATTGTGATGATAACTCTACTACTCAATCCGTCATGATTGCCGCAATGACTCCTCAAGTTCGTCATCAAACCAAAGGATTGGATCCTTATAACATGATGTTGAAATTGAAGGACCTTCATAGATCTAACCTTGGATCTCAGATGTACGATTTGTAAAAGAAGCTCTTTCGCTCACGTATGTCAGAAGGTACATCTATCGAGCACTATGTGTCGCAGATGATTGCTGACATCGAACAGCTAGGTCAACTAGGAATAACATTCGAGGACGAGACTTCTATAGATTTGATCTTACAATCTATGCCCGACTGTTGGGGTGGGTTCGTCATGAACTATAAAATTATGAACCAAGAGAAGACTCTTGGAGAGTTGATGTCGATGCTGAAAGAAGCAGAGCCAGAGCTTCTGAAGGGGAAGAAGCGCGAGACGCATCTTACTTCGACATCTCAGAAGGCCAAGGCTTGGCCGAAGGCTTCGGGAGTGTGAAGAAAAAGAAGAAAAAGGGCAAGGCCAAATCATCACAGTTTTCTAGGAAAACTAAGGACAAATCCAAATATGTATGCCTATATTGTGGCAAACGGGGTCACTAGAAGTGTGATTGCCGTGAGTACAAGGCACACATGAAGGAAGTGAAGGCGGTCAAGGTTCCAGCTTCAGGTATGTTTGTTATTGAAATAAACATATCCAATACTGGCTTTAAAAATTGGATTTTTGATTCTGGATATGGTAATCACATATGTACTGATATGCAGGATCTACAGATTAGCAGAAGTCTGGCTTCAGGAGAGATCGACTTGCGAGTCAGAAACGGGACAAGAGTCACTATTTTGGCCGTTGGGACTGACCGGCGTAATCACACACGTATAAGGCAAGCGCACGTATCGTTCAAGTAGTATAAAAAGTATCGATCCCACGAGGACTTAGTACCTAATCTATTAATTTTATGAGGTCAGGTGATTACTAGTATCTAACAGGTTTTTTGATTGATTTAAAATGACGATGATTCTAAATTTAAAACAAGTAAATGAAATTGCGTGAAAGTAGATTAATGAAAATTCAATTTATAAAACTATCTAGGGTTGTGAATTCTTCCAATATTATTTAAAGATGAAGTGGTTATATTATAGTTGGGTAAAATATTGATTTATTAATCTGGAACATTAAATTATGTAAAAGCCTCTTACGATGGTCAATTACAAATACCTAGTATAATCAATTTGAATCATATGTCTATGTCAACCAAATTACCTAGATTTATTAAGATTAAGTTCCAATTATGACTACCCCCGCCCAACAGGTATATTCATATCCTGTAAGGAAATCTATTAAAGGGTTATCTATCTTCAAACAATATCGTAGGCTATTGAGTCTAAGGTCCTTAAACTTAAAATCCCTATGTTTAGTTCATTTTAAGTTTACCTAGTCAATTTTATTAGTGGCCAGTTAATAAAAAGCATTAAGATTATGACTCAATAAATAAATCTTTTAATTACCCAAACTATAATCTAACCTCTTATAAACCGGTGATATTAGATTTTATCACAACCTTAGATAACTAACTTAGTAACAACACAGAGCTAAAGCTGGTAAAAACTTAAAAGTCATAAAGTAAAATTGCTAAATAGTAATTGTGGAATAATAAATTGCAATAAAATGAAATGCTAAGGTAAAAGGAATTAAATTCTACTATTTACTATTTAGATATCTCCCATAATATAATATATATACTTGTGATAATTTTGCCAACCTGTCATATAGGCGGTAACTTGATTAAATCAAATTAAGTCCAACCAGCCATTAAGGCGGTAATATTTGTCAATAAACCAGCCATAAAGGCGGAACCAAAATAAACCAACTGACTAGTATGGCGATATCCTCATTAAGTCAGGTTTAACCAGATTAAATTGAATAACCAACCGACCAGTATGGCGGTATCCTCATTAAGTCAGGTTTTAAATAGTTTATATATTATATTTTAAGGGAGATTAATCTAAATAGCAATAGTAAAAGAATTACCTGTTTACCTTAGCATGGAGAAGTTACCTCCTCATGGTTGAAGAGTAAAAGTAAAAAAAGTTTAAGAAGGAAAATAACTATTACTATTATAGAATCCAAGTGGCACGACGCGTGGCACGTACCAGATCGCTTGTGATGATGACACGTGGCACGACGCACGTTAGCAAAGTCAAACTTTTCAAATTCTGACCCGTGGACCCGGCGCACATTAGCAGTCTCCGGCGCATGTTAGGCGTCGTGACGCCAAGGGTTTGGGCGTCGCGACGCGTAAAATTACAAAAATGCCCTTTTTTCCAATTTTCACAGTTTTGCTCCAAATCACCTCCAAAATGTCCTGAAACTTTATTTATCTACAAAATAACACAAAATACATCAAAATATTCACAAAAATGAAGAAACTATACAAAATATTATGTTAAATGAGTGGGAAATAGTGATACATTTACCACTCATCACACCCTCAAACCTAACATTTTGCTAGTCCTCGAGAAAAATAAAATAACATAATAAAATTTAACTAAGCCACTTTCGTAGGGATCACAGTTGCATTTAGCATATGCAACAAGCCTTTAAACCCCTAGGTGTCCCTAGTGGACGAGTTGTAGTCTCGTGAGGGTTTTACAGCAATGATACCCATAAACATTTTATAAAAGTAAAAAGAAAGTAAAACTAATGCACAAAAAAAAAAGACAAGAGAAAAGAGAATAAAGAAGTTAATGACTAATTAGGTGAAACTTCTACTCCAAGTTAATAGTTGTTTTTTTCATTCTAAATTACTGAATAAGTAAATTCTCCGATTATATTTACCATTCTTCATATACACAGTCAACAAAATATTAATCAACTCGTTTTTGCCCACAACAGTCATAAGTGTAGTTGATAAGAGAGTAATATTTTTGTCCTAAAGTTTTATCAGAATTCACACCTTTTTTGTAGCAATGAATTAATTTTCTGATTTTTCTGATTTTTTTCTCTTTGATTTTTTCTCTATTTTTTATTTATATACAATATCTTCCATCTATGTAGCGAGCTTTAGGTCGGTGACTCCCAAACCAGTTGGCTTTAGGGCACCAGGTGTTAAGATACCCCTACGGACTTAATTACTCAGACTTCAGATATATATATATTTGCAGCATCTTTGATCCATGTATCGAGCTTTGGGCCAGTGACTCCTAAACCAGTTTGTTTTAGGGCATTAGGTGTTAAAACACCCTTATAGACTTAATAACTCGGATTTCAGACGTATTTTTTTTCTTATTCCATCACTTTTTTTAGATATTTCCTCCAAATGAACTAAAGCACTGAATATTACAAACTTTTCAATTTTAACTCATGTCCGTATGTTTCCATGTATGTTGATAATACCTGCCAACTGAGTGTATGAAGATCCATTTTAGTTTGTTTTATGGAGAATTTACAAATTAAATATTTCAAAAGGAAATAAAAAAAATTAACTTGTTTCGAAATAGGTTTGAAATACGTATCAGGATTGTGAATTCCTTACACAACTATTTCTTACCAATTTTACCATGATTAGTCAAA
>SKCR01052195.1:0-72975 GCA_019454045.1 Zanthoxylum bungeanum | reverse complement strand
TTGCAAAATCAAGAGTGCTAGCACACATTTGAGGCATACAAGGTGATAGGGAAACCATCTCATGAGCATGAAATCACCATTGTTGAAGCTTTGAGGACAAACTTCCACCTTGCCGAGAGCTTCATCAATGGAGCACAAATTTTTTTTTCTTCGACGCATCCAATCCGATCAATATAAGTATGTTTCCGCCATACTTCTTGATGTATTCACATGTATTTTCATTGCTTGTAAATGATCATTGGGACCTTAGAGAAACCCAAACAATGGTATTAGAGCCTAATTGAGCATGAAAATTATTTAGGGTTAAAATTGGGTAAAATCGATTTGAGCATGATTTGATGAAATTGTTCGATTGAGTATGCTTGAATGATGTTTAATTGAAGTTGTATGTGATCAATTCATGAAAATTGATTTGAAACAATTTTCCCCAAAATATTAGGCTTGGCCGAATATAGAGTTGCCCTAAAGTCATGATGATTTTTTGATTTTGATCATTGGATGAGTTGGAATCATTTGGGTAAAGTTGATTTAGGTTTTAATTGGATTGAATTCGGAATCGGACATGTAAAATCCTAAATTGCCGTGGACTAAGAAGCATGGTAATGATATGATTTTTTGATTCAAATGTGTGGGACATGTGTTGATGATAATGATTATGGAAATTGATGTTTTGGAAATATTAATTTAGTTAATTAATTATGGCGTACACTTTGAGTAATTAAATTGTGAAATTGGAATTTTTGGAATTTAATTATGTTGGGCCAAATTTGGAATTGGGCTTGTAGAGTTGTAATTGGCTTAATGGGCTTGGTTGGGCCAAGTTTGGTTTAGGATAATTGGTTGGATCCAATTAGGCCCAAACCCATAACCATAAAGTCCAAATATGACTAATGGGCCTTTAAAGTTTAATTGGGCCTAATGGGCCTAAATTGATTTCTGGGCTTATGAAGTTATTTATTGATTAGGCTTTGGTTGCCGAAGCCCATGCCTTAAGAAATTAATTGAAAGCCCATTGGACTTTAATTAAACGACATTGGATGTTTATTGGGCTTTGAGACCCGTTTAGATTAGATTTGGAATCTAAGTCATTAAAGGCACATTTAAAGTGTAGTTATTTAATTTGGAATTAAATATGAATTAGTATTGAATGAAAATTGAATTGGATTTAATATTGTAGTTTAATATAATTCAAGAATTTGTACTTTGAGTAATTATTCGCAAAACGAGTTTGACTCGCGCAAAATCAAATCATTGTTTGAACATTGGATGGTCATTAATATTCAGATTAATTAATTGGATTAGATTGATTGATAACATGCTTGTGTGAATACATGATTGCGATGCATGAATAATGTATATCAGATGGATATTAGATGAGTGTGGAAATTTTGGAAATTGTTGTAATAAATTTAGAATTTATTAAATTGGACCTGCGTGTCCAGCCTATTACCGCATTACTCTTTGTATTTCTCTTCTCATCTATTCCCCTCAATGTAAATGAGGTTTCTTTAGAAGTGTTATGTAATCGGGTAGAAGTAATACTTGTGCTAGTGGGAGAGATGAAAGAGAGAGATTTGTTCTAGGAACAATGTGTTTAAGTATCCATCCGCATATCATTATTATATTTATTTACACACTTTATTATGTGTTTAGAATGCATATATAAGGGTGTATGATGATGAGACCTTAACAAAGATAATAAATTGGTTGCCAATTTACACGAAAAACCCTCAAAATATATTAAGCGTTTTTCCTTCCATTGAGTGATTATTACTCAAGATCCAAGACTGGCACTGGTTTGTTAGCCAAAGTCAAGACCTTTTTCCGTCGCAGATGTGTTTGAATCATGAAGGCTTTGTTCTATATTGGTGTCTTGTCCAAGTTGTGATTTGTTGGCCAAAGTCAAGATCACTTCTTGTCCATCGACATTGATTACGAAGCTTTCCAAGGCCAATGGGTTCCGCTTAACTGGGATCATTAAGTTTGTTGTGCCAAAGCCAAGACTTAATTGATTCAGAGGAAAAAAGGTTAGGGAATATATTGGATATATTGGCATATATAAGATATATGTTTCGGACTTGGATGTCCACATACTGGATCTAGGAATTGGATATGATCCAATTGATCTTAGAGATCTACCTAGTTAAATATCATATAATTTGTTGGCCAAAGTCAAGATTGTGTGTTATTTAACGGGATCCTAGTCCACTAGGAAACTAGGTTTCCCGAGTACTCAACAGAGGGTTAGAGGCTCGCTGAAAAATAGTGGGAGACAAGTATAAGATTTGCAATTTCGTTTAGATACTTGTCATACGCGCTCATTTCATTAATCGTCAAAATAAACATATTAGTTAGACTATATTTAACCGTTATTTTAATTAAACAGTTGGACTGTATTCAAACTAATTTAATTATAGTTAGATTTTATAATTGGAATATAGTATCAATGTAATTGAATTTAACTGATTTAATTATAGTTGATTATATAGTTAGACTATAGTAATCGTTATATTAAATAGTACATAAATCGTTGATTAAATAGTTGGACTATTAGAATCAAGATAAACTAAAATATTAAGCATTTAAAAACATAATCTTGGATGAATATGTGTTTAAGCGGCTTTAATTTTCAAATTGGGAATAAAACCTTAGGATAGTCATAAGTACCAAGAATTATTTTATTGATAAAATGACATCTCAGGCCTAAGTCCGGAGTTAAGCAAATAGTAGAGCATGATCTTTGGAAGATTCATGTAATGATAACTTTAGTGCTTAATCCTTTATGCTTACTGAAAGGAATAAGGATCTTCAAAGATCTATACTTAGATCATAGAAGCATTAATTGCAATAGAAAACTCTTGGAGAGTTAATGGCTATGATCAAGGAGACAAAGCCAAAGTTTGCAATAATGGCAAAGAAGCGCAAGACGCATCTTACTTCGATATCCCAGAAGGCCAATGCTTGGCTGAAGGCTTCTGGGGTGTAGAAATGGGCAAAGGCAAAATCATCAAAGTCTTCTAGGAAGATAAAAGACATATCCAAGATGCCTGCTAAGAAAGTGGCAAACGAGGTTACTGGAAGCGTAACTGCCGTATGGACAAGGCAGACATGAAGGAATAGAAGAAAGGACAAGGCTCTGACTTCAAGTATATTTGTCATAAACATGTTCGCTACTAGTATTAAAATTGGATTCTAGATACTGGATAATGGTACGTATATATATGTACTGATTTGCAGCATCTGCTGATAAGCAGGATACTGACTTCAGATGAGATCGCTCTGTGAGTCGGAAACGGGACGAGAGTCGCTGTTTTAACCGTAGAAACTTAAATTTAGGAATTTTCCTTGGGGTGTGTACTTAAATTAGGAAACTGTAATAATGTAACTAGTTTGACTAGAAACATTATCTCTATATCGAGTATAACTCGTTGCGAGTATACCTTTATATTCTAGAACACTAAAGTGTTTTATTTTATAAAGATGATATTGAGATAAACACATTAGATGTGAATAACAGTATTTATATTTTAAATATAAAAAAATCTCAAACATATAAAATGACAAACAAATAGCTCAAACTGATTTGATCAGATAAGACTTAAATGTGGCAATGTGTTTGAGAACAGGACTCGTATATCCACACTTTTGAAGAGTGGATACTAGGACATATTTGATTCCTATTCAAATGAAGTCTACAAATCTAGTTTATTTTGGGCAAAGTGCCTAAAATACTTTTTACTTGGTAAAATGTAAATGCCACCGATCTGTTAGCCCTCATTCATAGTGACATAAGTGGGCCATATCTAGCTAGGCTAGAGGTTGATATGAATATTTCGTGACCTTTACGGATGATGGCGGCATCGTATTATGTTTATGTGGTTTTTCTTGAAACATAAAACAGAATCTTTTAGAGTTTTTACACGAAATAAACAAACAGATCGGCTATAGTGTTATTACCATTATGGTTAGACCATGATGAAAATACTTAAGCAATAAGTTTCTCTCAATACTTGAAAGAGTATAATATTCTTTCAATGAGGGTTCCTCCCGGAACACGTCAATTTGATGGTGTGTCTGAACAGAAAAGCCAAATTTTGTTGGACATGATAAGGTTAATCAAGAGTCGCTCTGAGCTATCATTTTCCTTCAAGGGATAAGCATTAAACAGTGCAATGCTTATTTTGAATAAGGTTCCATGAAAATATGTTAGACAGAATTCATATTAGATATGAACAGTTAAGAAACGGGGCTTTCTCATTCCTGAAGATTTGTGGATGTGCTGTGTGTTAGACAATTATGACCCATAGCGTCACTGTTTGTAAAAGACATTGTGTTTTTTGTACAAAATTAACTATGTAGTAATGAAATTGCCTTTACCGTTCCGTAATCTATTTTACTTGTTAATAAATGGTAAATTAAAAGTCCATATGATTAGTTCCGGATGAGATGATGATATGAGACTGTATCAATCCATAAAGGTTTAATCATTAAATATCCCTAATCATAGTATTATCGAGACTGGACATCGATAATGCGGAATAGACTAGTATTACACTTGTGTGCGTTGTGATGACATAACGACATAGTTCTCATATGTTTAAATATAAGATATTTATGCGAGTGCGATAGGAGGTTGTGTTTTACCGATGGTACGGAAAATAGCTTCGCCTCGATAGATCCCAGATAGACTGTGGATCAGTATGGTAGCATGTATATGTGTCTATGCGAGTCGGTTCAGGGTAGATGTATTTGGTCTTTACCTAAGACTTACATCGCTAGTACTTACGACAATCGGTAAACTTTGGTTTTGGTCGTCCAAGGCTTTAACATGTTCTGTGTACGCCTCTATTGGTTTATTGAGAATCATAGTGTATTGGATGTGATGTCAAGACGAAAGTATCACTTCAGACATATGGAGATGATGATCACGCAGAGATTCATAACTAGTTCTCTATTGTGTTGCAACCATTGGGATAATATGACAAGGTCATGATTATCCAATTCAAAGAGACTAGTTGCTTGATATCCGATATGTGCTTCGTACGAGGCAGACACTATTCCAGCCCCAGGCCTTGCATGTGACATCAGATACTGGATCGCAATACGCTATACTACGTATTCTATGCCTGACATAGCTTATATATTCCAGTAAGAATATTTCTGGAGAATTGGGAAGGCACGGTGCATTGCTAGAAGCCAACCATGTCTTGTAAATCGGTAAGCACGTGGTATGAGGTACTCACTTTATCGGATAATCTGATAACTAGATTTACTACCAACATATCCAGAGATCTCTTGGGTCACTTCCCAAAGATTCACCGATGACAGTTGACTCGACTATAATTAATCTGAGATTAATTTAGAGAGAGAAAATTAATCTAGGATTAATTGAGGCTTTATTTAATCTGGGATTAAATGTGTTCGAAAGAGAGATAACACGATTAATTTGGAATTAATCGGTAAAATAAATTTAATAGTTAAACTTGATTTTTCTATTTAATTTATTTGAATGGGCTAAAATTAATATATCGGATATATTAATATGAATTGGATTTCATTACGAAATTAAAGTCGGACTTTAATACGAACGAACGAATTAAAGAATTAATTCGTAAACGACATTCGTAATATATTTACGAGGCATCGTTATTTAATTAAATTAGATTTAATTATTCAGAGACGAAAGTTTGTTTAATCGGATTAAACGGAACCGAGCCGCTGTAAATATTCGTAGAGACATTTGAATTTTGAATTCAAATATGGGGCCCACTTCACATGTGGAAGTTGGCATTTATGTCAAGCCACCTATCACTCAATCACCTTGTAATGGTTTTGGTAAAACTATTTACCCTACCACCTAGTTTAGGTGAAAATGGTAAAAATGATTTTACCAAAATCAACTCTCTCTCTTTTGGTAACACTTAAACCAAAACAAACCCTAGCACACAAGGCTTGGGCGTGAGCTTCCTCCCTCTCTTCACTTTGATTTTCTTGCAAACTTAAAGAAGCTAGCACTTCAAAGATCAACAAAGGTGATAGGGAAACATCTTCAAGAGTTGGAATCAACACTTTAAGCTTGGAACTTGGAGTTCTCTTCTCAAATTTTAAAGCTCAAATCCGTTCATTGTAAGTGTATTCCGCAACTTATAATGATTTTAATCACATGTTTTCATGCTTATTAGATCCTTGGCATGTTCTAGGAACACTAACAATGGTATTATGAGCCAATTTTAAGCATGAAAATTTCTAGGGTTCTTGAGCCTAAAATTTGGGGCTTTTATGTTTTGAACATGATTATTTCAAATTGATGCTTTGAGCATGCTTAGAATATGATAAGTTAGAGTTATGCATGATTACATTTGAAATATAATGATTGAATCAAAAATAAAAAAAATCTTAGTGTGGCCGAATACCTACTGCCAGTGGACTACATGTTATTTTTTTATTTTTTGTAACATGAAATGATGTGTTTAAATGCATGTTTAAATGTTGATTGTTGGTTTATTGGATTAGAATCAAAGTCAATAATGTTTATGTTGAATTCAAAGAGCATGTTGAGCATGAAATGATGAATTTTGGTTTCAATTTGTGTTGAGCATAAATTTTTGGATTAAGCATGATTAATTAGTTAATTAAGATGTTTTGGAAATATTAAGGTTAATTAATCAATCATGGCTAGTACACTTTAATTATAATAATTAAAATATGTGAAATATTAAAATTATAATTGGCCTTTTAAAGTTTATTGGGCCAAAAGTGTGTAATTGGGCTTAATGGGCTTGGTTTGACCAAGTTTGGTTTTGGACTTTTGGATTGGATCCAATTGGGCCCAAAACCAATTCCATAAAGTCCAAATACATCACTTGGCCTTTAAAGAATTTAATTTGGCCTAATGGGCTTAAATTGATTTGTTGGCCATATGGTGATTCCTATTGGGCTTTGGCATTTTGGGTTTGATCCATTATGGCCAAAGCCCATGCCTTAAGAATAAATTAAAAGCCCATTGGACTTTAATTAAAATGACATTGGATGTTATTGGACCTTTGGGACCCATTAAGATTGGATTTAGAATCTAAGTCTTTAAGACAATATATAAGTGTAAATATTTAATTTGGAATTAAATTGGAATTAGTATGAATACAAATAAATTGGATTTAAAGTTGTAGTTCGATATAATTCAAGAATACGTATTTAAAAGTATTTATTCTTAAACGAGTTGGACTCGCGCAAATCAAATCATTGTTTGAACATTGGATGGTCATTAATCAAAGATTAATTAATTGGATTAGATTGATTGAATAACATGCTTTTTATGAATACATAAATGTATTGTATGAATAATGTATATCGGATGGATATTAGAAGGGCAAGGGCAATTTTGGAAATTGTAATAAGTTTAGAATTTATTAAATTGGACCTGCGTGTCCAGCCTTTTATCTCCTTATTCTTTGTATTTCTCTTCTCACCAATTCCCCTCAATGTAAATGAGGTTTCTTTATTGTATTATGTAATTGGGTAGGAGTTAGAATAGTTCTAGCCGGGGAGGGGAGAGGAAATGAGCGATTTGTTCTAGGAATAATCTGTTTAAATATCCATTCGCATATCGTTATTAATTTACTTTTGTGCCTTATGATGTTTTAGAAGCATGCTTAAGGGTGTATGATGAGACCTAATCAAAGATAATAAATTGGTTGCCAATTTACGCGAAAAACCCTCAGAAACATATTAAGCGTTTTTCCTTCCGTTGAGTGATTCTTTCTCAAGATCCAAAGTTGGCACTAGTTTGTTGGCCAAAGTCAAGACATTTGTCAATTGCGGATGTGTTTGAATCATGAGAGTTTTGTTCTATATCGGTGTCTTGTCCAAGTTGTGATTTTTTGGCCAAAGTCAAGATCACTTCTTGTCCATCGACATTGATTACGAAGCTTTCCATGTCAATGGGTCCCGCTTAACTGGAATCATTAAGCTTGTTGTGCCAAAGCCAAGTCTTATTTGATTCAGAGGAAAAGGTTAGGAAAATATGTTGGATATATTGGCATATATACTGTATATATGTTTCGGACTTGGATGTCCACCTACCGGATCTAGGAATTGGATGAGATCCAATTGATCTTCGAGATCTACCTAGTTAAGTTTCATACAGCTTGTTGGCCAAAGTCAAGGTGTGTGTTATTTAACGGGATCCTAGCCCACTGGGAAACTATGTTTCCCAAGCACTTGACAGAGGGATAGAGGCTCGCCGAAAAATAGTGGGAGGCGAATTTGCAATTTCATTCAGATACTTGGCTTTACGCGCTTTCAAATTATTTCGTCAAAATTATATTATTAGTTGGACTAATACAATGTTATTTTTCTTGTAACAGTTAGACTGTACCCAAATATCGTTGACTAGATAGTTGGACTATCGTAGTCAAGATAACTGGAAAGGGAAATGTCCGAGACATTATCATGGGCGAAAATATCTTTAAGGGCACGAACTTTGCCGATTGGGAGATGAATCTAAGGATAGTCCTTGAAGCCAAGAGGCTGCTGTACACCATACAGACACCTCTTGGGCCTAAACCCACACCTGATCAGACACTTGAGCTGGAGCTTTGGAAGACTCACAGCGATGATTGCGATACTGCTCAGTCTATTATGCTTTCTTCTATGACTCAACATTTCCGTCGACAAAATAAGGACTTGGATCCCTATAACATGTTGGCGAGGTTGCAAGATCTTCACCGATCTAACAAAAGGTCGCAGAGATATGAGTTAGTGAAGAAGCTCTTCCGTTCACGTATGTCAGAAGGCATGTATGTTGAGTCTCATGTGGTACAGATGATTGTTGACATAGATGAGCTACCTGAGATGGGGATAGTCTTTGAGGCTGAGATTACCGTAGATATGATCTTGCAATCTCTCCCCGACACCTGGAGATAATTCATCATAAACTATAATTTGATGAACAAAGATGATACTCATGGAGAGTTATTATCTACTCTCAAGGAAGCTGAGAAGGAGTTTCTCAAGGGCAACAAGTGCGAGGCGCACTTTGCTTCGACATCTCAGAGACCGAGGGCTGGACCCAAGACGACTGGAGGTGTGAAGAAGAAGAAGCATAATAGAAAGGGCAAGGCCAAATCGTCAAAGGCTTCTGGGAAGCCTAAGGACAAATCTCAGGATGTTTGCCTCCAGTGCAGCAAGCGGGGTCACTGGAAGCGTGACTGCCGCGAGTACAAGGCGCTCCAGAAGGAGATTAAAGCGGGCAAGGCACCGGCTTCAGGTATGTTTGTTATTGAAATAAACATGACTACTTCTAGTTTTAGAAATTGGATTTTTGATTCTGGTTGTGGTACTCACATATGTACTGATGTGCAGGATCTGCGGATTAGCAGGAGACTGACCTCAGGGGAGATTGATCTACGCGTTGGAAATGGGGCACCAGTCGCCGTTTTGGCCGTTGGCACTTTTGTTTTAGAACTGCCCTCAGAGCATGTACTTGAACTTACAGACTGTTATTATGTACCTAGTTTGACTAGGAATATTATTTCTGTATCTATGTTAACCCAATGTGGGTATACTTTTGTATTGGGTGTTTTGCTTATAAAAATGATGTAGAAATTTGCACTGCTGTTGCAAATAATGGTATTTATATTTTGAATATAAATCAATCTCAAACATATAATATAACAAACAAAAGGCTCAAAACGAGTAACAAAGATGAAACTTATATCTGGCACTGTCTTCTGGGACACATAAACAAGACTCGTATATCCACACTTTCGAAGAGTGTGTACTTGGATGGATTTGATCCAAATTCATATGACGTCTGCGAATCTTGCTTATTAGGAAAAATGCCTAAATCACTTTTTAGCGGTAAGGGTGAATGCGCCACCGAACTATTAGCCCTCGTTCATAGTGACGTATGTGGGCCCATGTCTAGCCAGGCTAGAGGTGGATATGAATACTTCGTAACCTTTACGGATGATGCATCGCGTTATGGTTATGTGTATCTTATGAGACACAAGTCAGAAACTTTTGAGAAATTCAAAGAGTTTCGACACGAAGTTGAAAAACAGACAGGCAAGAGTATAAAGACATTACGGTCGGACCGTGGTGGCGAATACTTGAGAAATGAGTTTCTAGATTACTTGAAAGAATATGGTATTCTTTCACAGTGGACTCCTCCTGGAACACCACAATTAAACGGTGTGTCCGAACGGAGAAACCGAACTTTGTTGGACATGGTAAGAACTTTTCTCAATGATGAGTCGCACTGAGCTACCTATTTCCTTCTGGGGATATGCATTAAACAGTGCAATTCTTATTTTGAATAAGGTTCCGTCAAAGTCTGTACAACAGACTCCGTATGAGATATGGACAGGAAAGAAACCGGGTTTCTCATTCCTGAAGATTTGGGGATGCTGGACATACATCAAACGTTTGGAAGGTACCAAACTTGAGCCCAAATCGGATAAATACCTATTCGTAGGATATCCTAGGGAAACCAAAGTATATTACTTCTATCACCCACGAGAGAACAAAGTATTTGTTGCTCTACATGGTTTTCCTTGAGAAGGAATTCCTAAATGCAGTGGTTAGTGGGAGGAAAGTAGAACTCGATGAAAATCAGAGTGATACTATTCCTGGCATAGAATCCTCAGCAGAACAAGAACAGTCCATTCGGGATGAGACTGTACCACAATCTTCTATTAAACAATGACCGCGTAAGTCGGAGAGAATCAGGAAACAACCTGAGAGGTATGGGTTTCCGATCTCACCTCATGTAGATATTAATCTCATTGATGATAAAGAACGCGCTACATATGAGGAAGCGATACAAGATATCGATTCCGCTTTATGGCAAGAGGCCATGAAGTCCGAAATGGATTCCATGTACACCAACCAAGTTTGGACACTGGTTGATGCACCAGAAGGCGTAAAGCCTATTGGATGCAAATGGGTCTTCAAGAAGAAGACCGACATGGATGGCAACGTACAAACGTACAAAGCTAGGCTTGTAGCGAAGGGGTATCATCAACGACATGGTGTCGATTATGATGAGACTTTCTCACCCGTTGCCATGATTAAATCCATTCGGATAATGCTTGCTATTGCTGCATATTTCGATTACGAGATATGACAGATGAACGTTAAAACCATTTTCCTTAACGGAAACCTTTTGGAGGATGTTTATATGCAACAGCCTGACGGTTTTATCGTGCCTAGACTTGCAAACAAGGTTTGTAAGTTAAATCGGTCCATTTATGGACTGAAGTAAGCATCGCGGTCATGGAACCAACGTTTTGATGAGATCATAAAAGAATATGATTTCATTTAAAAAGAAGATGATCCTTGTATATAAGAAGGTTAGTGGGAGAACACTGACTTTTATTGTCCTTTATGTTGACGATGTATTGCTTATGGGCAATGACATTCCCATGTTAACATCGGTGAAAGCTTGGCTTTCATTAAAATTCTCCATGAAAGATCTAGGAGAAGCAGCCTATATTCTAGGAATAAAGATCTACCGGGATAGATCTAGAAAGCTGCTTGGACTCTCCCAGAGCGCGTACATTGACAAAGTGTGAAAAGATTCAACATGGATCAGTCCAAGAGGGGACTGTTACCAGTGTCATATGGCATCACTCTATCTAAGGATATTGTCCTAAAACTCAAGATGAGAGAAACAACATGATTCAGATATCGGTCACCTCGGCAGTCGGATCGATCATGTATGCCATGATATGTACGTGACTGATGTTTCGTATGCTCTAAGCATGTGTAGTCGCTATCAGGCCGATCCAGGTGATGGTCACTGGATGGCGGTTAAGAACATTCTTAAGTATCTTAGACGAACTAAGGATGCTTTCTTAATTATGGAGATGGAGAACTTGAGGTAACTGGGTATACCGATGCAAGTTTCCAAACCGATAAAGACGACTCTAAATCACAATCCGGTACATATTTTATTTGAACAATGGAGTAGTAAGATGGAAATCTTCCAAGCAAGAGGCTGTTGCCGATTCAACAATAGAAGCGGAGTATATGCTGCAGCTGAAGCAACAAAAGAGGTAGTTTAGATCCGTAAATTCCTAATTGGATTAGGAGTAGTCCCGTTAGCAGCTGAGCCCGTTCTATTGTATTGTGACAATAACGGGGCTATAGCGCAGACTAAGAACCGCAGTCTCATCAACGATCCAAGAAAGTTCTTCGACGTTTCCATCTGATTAGTGAGATTATACATCGTGGCGATGTGAAGATCGAGAAGGTCACATCAAATGACAACATTGCAGATCCGCTGACGAAAGCTATTTCACTGCAAAAGTTTGAGAAACATATACATAATTCAGATGTTAGATGCTTGAGTGACTGGCTATAGGCCAAGTGGGAGATTGTTAGATAATTATGACCCATATCGTCACTGTTTGTAAAAGACATTGTGTTTTTGTACAAAATTAACTATGTAGTAATGAAATTCCTTTTACCGTTTCGTAATTTATTTACTTTGATATATAAATGGTAAAAGTCCATATGATTAGTTCCGGATTGAGATGATATGAGACAGTATCAATCCATAAAGGTTAATCATTAAATATCCCTAGTCGTAGTATTATCAAGACTGGACATCGATAATGCGAAATAGACTAGTATTGCACTTGTGCGCGTTGTGAGGCATAACGACATAGTTCTCATATGTTTAAATATAAGATATTTATGCGAGTGCGATATGAGGTTGTGTTTTACCGATGGTATGGAAAATAGCTTCGCTCTGGATAGACCCTGCAGAATCCAATTGGTAGCATATATATGTGTCTATGAGAGTCCGTTTCAGGGTAGATGTATTTGGTCTTTACCTAAGACTTACATCGCTAGTACTTACGACAATCGGTAAACTTTGGTTTTGGTCGTCCAGGGCTTTAACAGGTTCTGTGTACGCCTCTATTTGGTTTATTGAGAATCGTAGTGTATTGGATGTGATGTCAAGACGGAAGTATCACTTAAGACATATGAAGATGATGATCACGCAGAGATTCATAACTAGTTCTCTATTGTGTTGCAACCATCGTGATAATATGACAAGGTCATGGTTATCCAATTCAAAGAGACTAGTTGCTTGATATCCGATATGTGCTTCGTACGAGGCATACACTATTCCAGCCCCAGGCCTTGTATGTGACATCAGATACTGGATCGCAAGATGCTATACTACGTATTCTACGCCTGACATAGCTTATATATTCCAGTAAGAATTTTTCTGGAGAATTGAGAAGGCACGGTGCTTTGCTAGAAGCCAACCATGTCTTGTAAATCGATAAGCACGTGGTACGAGGTACTCATTTTATCGGATAATCTGATAACCGGATTTACTACCAACATATCCAGAGATCTCTTGGGTCGCTTCCCAAAGATTCACCAATGACAGTTGACTCGACTAGAATTAATCTGGGATTAATTTAGAGAGAGAAAATTAATCTGGGATTAATTGAGGCTTTATTTAATCTGGGATTAAATGTGTTCGAAAGAGAGATAACACGATTAATTTGGAATTAATCGGTAAAATAAATTTAATAGTTAAACTTGATTTTTCTATTTAATTTATTTGAATGGGCTAAAATTAATATATCGGATATATTAATATGAATTGGATTTCATTACGAAATTAAAGTCGGACTTTAATACGAACGAACAAATTAATTTAGAATTAATTCGTAAACGACGTTCGTAATATATTTGCGAGGCACCGTTATTTAATTAAATTAAATTTAATTATTCAGAGACGACAGTTTGTTTAATCGGATTAAACGGAACCGAGCCGCGGTAAATATTCGTAGAGACATTTGAATTTTGAATTCAAATATGGGGCCCACTTCACATGTGGTAGTTGGCATTTATGCCAAGCCACCTACCACTCAACCACCTTGTAATGGTTTTGGTAAAACCATTTACCCAACCACATAGTTTAGGTGAAAAAGGGTAAAAGTGATTTTACCACAACCAACTCTCTCTCTCTTTTGGTAACACTTGAACCAAAACAAACCCTAACACACAAGGCTTGGGCGTGAGCTTCCTCCATCTCTTTACTTTGATTTTCTTGCAAACTCAAAGAAGCTAGCACTTCAAAGATCAACAGAGGTGATAGGGAAACATCTTCAAGAGTTGGAATCAACACTTTAAGCTTGGAACTTTGAGTTCTCTTCTCAAAATTTTAAAGCTCAAATCCGTTCATTGTAAGTGTATTCCGCAACTTATAATGATTTTAATCACATGTTTTCATGCTTATTAGATCATTGGCATGTTATAGGAACACTAACATGTTGGGCATACGTTTGGATGATGCCAAACTAGAATCCAAATCGGATAAGTGCCTAATATAATTGGTTATCATACCGTAACCAAAGTGTAGTACTTATACAACTCACTAGGGAACAATGTAATTGTTGCTCGCCATGCAATTTTCCTAAGAGGAATACCGATATGCAGTGGTAAGTGGGAGGATAGTAAAACTCGATGAAAATCGGAGTAATACTTTTCAAGGCACCGAGTCCTTAATGGAAAACAAACAGTTCATTAAGGATGAAACTGTACCATAATCTTCGAATGCACAAGAATTGCATAAGTCATAGAGAGTCAGAAGACAACCTGTGAGGTATGAGTTTCTGATCTCACCTCATAAAGATGTCAATCTTATTGAGGAATACGAACTGACTACGTATGAGGAAGTGATACAAGGTATCGACTACCTAATTATGGCAAAATGCCATGATATCCGAAATGGATTCCATGTATACCAACTATGGTTGGATACTAGTTTTTGTACGGCAAGGCATTGTGCTATTGGTACTATATAAGTCTTCAAGGAAGACATACATGGATGGCAACATACCAACGTACAAAGCTAGGCTTGTAGCGAAAAGGTATCGTTATCAACATTGTGTCGATTACGACGAATTCTTTTATCCGTTGCCATAGTTGAATCCATTTGGATAATTCTTGCTAATGCTGCATGTTTCATTTATGAAATATGGTAGGGAAATGTCCGAGACATTATCATAGGTGAAAATGTCTGGGGAAACCTAGTTTTCTAGTGGGCCAGGATCCCGTTAAATAACACACAACCTTGACTTAGAGGCCCATTCTAGAATGAACTCTTCAAACAAAGAAATGGATTTTTAATTCTATTTATTGTTGTTAACATGAAGCCTATTTTATAAGACATGGAGGGGCGAGAAATTTAATGTAATTTATTCAATTTAAGCGGTCTTACCGTGACAGTTTAATACTTTAGCCGATCTGTTTGAAGACTGAGATGTTGAAGTGGAGTGCTCTTTTGAAGATGCAGACTCGGCCTTCAGAGAATGACTAGGGCTAAGGCATTCGGCCAACACATTCAATTAACCGAAGACTTCTCCAGTCTTCCCTCCCTCTGTCGAGTACTCGGAAAACCGTATTTCCTAACGGTTTTATCGTAGCAAAACAAGCAAACAAGGTTTACAAGTTAAATCAATCCTTTGAGTGATTGAAGCAAACATAACGTTCTTGGAACAATCTTTTTGATGTAATCATAATGGTATATGATTTAATTCAAAAGGAAATATAATTCTTGTATATATAAGAAGGTTAGTGGGAGCGCACTGACAGTAAATGTCCTATATAATGATGATACATCATTTCTTGGAAATGACATTCCCATATTACAATCGGTGAAAGCTTGGCTTTCATGAAAATTCTCCGTAGAATACTTGGGAGAAATAACCTTTATTCTAGGAATAAGGATCTACTGGATAAGATCTAAAAGGTTGTTGACACTCTCTGAGTAACCGTACATTCAAAGAAATGTACGTAACCTGATGTCTCATATATTTTGAGCATATGGAGTCACAATCAGGCCAATCCAAGTGATAGTCACTGGATTGATGTTAAGAACATCCTTTAATATCTTAGATGAACTAAGAACGCTATCTTATACTATGGAGAAAGAGAACTTGAAGTGACTAGGTTCACTACTGCAAGTTTCCAAATCGACAACGACGACTATCAGTCGTATAACGATACTATATAGTTTGAATAACGGAACAGTGAGCTGGAAATCTTCCAAGCAAGATACTGCTGCCGAATAAACGACAAAAGCGGAACTTTGCTGCAACTGTCGCAGCAAGAGTAGCATTTTGGATCTAAATAATTCTAATTAGATTAGATATAATTCTGTTAGCAGCTAAGCTAGGCTAAAGCACATACTAGAGAATTAACGGTCTCATCAAAGATCCGATATGTACTTCATATGATTTCATCTGGTTCGTCGGATCATACATCGTGGCGATGTGATGATCAAATAAATCGCATCAGATGGTAACCTTATAAATTCACAGACTACATAGTTCAGGTGTAAGACACCTGAGTGATTGGCTATAGGCCAAGTGAGAGATTGTTGGACAATTATGACCCATAGCATCACTATTTGTACAAATCATGGCGATTGTTGTACAAATTAACTATGTGACAAAGGAAATTGCACTTTTATCATTTGTGATTAGATCACCAAGATGTATAAATGATAGAATGTCCATATGATTAGTTCCGGATTGAGATGATATGAGACAGTATCAATCCATAAAGGTTTAATCATTAAATATCCATAGTCGTAGTATTATCGAGACTGGACATCGATATTGCGGAATAGACTAGTATTGCACTTGTGCGCGTTGTGGGAGCATAACGACACAGTTATCATATGTTTAAGTATTGGATACTTATGCAAGTGCAATAGGAGGTTGTGTTTTACCATGGTACGGAAAACAGCTTCGCTCTGGATATACCCCATGAAATCCCATTGGTAATATTTCTATGTGTCTATGGGAGTCCGCTTCAGGGTGGTCTTAACCTGAGACTTGCACCGCTAATACTTGTGACAATCAATATACTTTGATTTTGGTCGTCCAGGGCTTTAACCGGTTCTGTGTACGCCTCTGCTGGGTATATTGAGAATCATAGTGTATTGGGTGTGATGTCAAGATGGAAGTATCACTCCAGTCATAGTGGAGATGATGATCACGTAGGATACGGAACTGGTGCTCTTATATGCTGCAGCTATCGGGATATTATGATAAGGTCATGTTTATCCGATTATAGAGACTAGTTACTAGAGATCCGATATGTGCTTCGTACGAGGCAGACACATTCCGAGCCCCAAGCCTTGCACGTGACCATCTGATACTGGACCGATATACACATATACTATGTATACTACGCCTGATATAGGTCGTATATTCATTTAAGAATATTTCTGGAGAATTGGGTAGGCATGACGCTTTGCTAGAAGCCAACCTTGTCTCGTAAATCGGTAAAACATAGTATTAGGTACGTACGTGTTCGGATAGTCCGACGACCGTATTTACTGCCAACATATCCGAGGATCTCATGGGTCGCTTCCCGAAGATTCACCGATGACGTATGACTCACACTTTATTAATCTGGGATTAATTAGATGAGAGAGAAAATTAATCTGGGATTAATTACGGAGATATTTTATCTGGGATAAAATTCTATTTAAAGAGAGAGAACGATTAATTTGGAATTAATCGGTAAAATAATATATTCGATATATTAAACGAAATTGGATTTCGATGCGGAATTAAAATTGGATTTTAATTCGGGCAAACGAGTTAATTTAGAATTAATTCGTAAGCGACATGAATAGTAATTTTGCTAGGCATAATTATTTAATTAAATTTGATTTAATTACGTCGCAACGGAAAATTCGTTAATTCGGAATTAGAGAATCCAAGCCCGGGAGTGTTTGCGGGGCAGCTAGTATTTCGAATCGAGTGGGGCCCACAAGTCACATCAAGCGTCAAATCATTAGTCATTTTGTGATGTAAGTCACATCACTTTGAGTGGTTGACACAATGTCACTATTCATGATAGATGTGAGTTGTTGAAAATCATTTGATGGCATGAAAGACATATATCATTATTTTAATAAATGATATTTGACTTTCAAATTTTGTGTATTTGATATACAAAACAAAACAACTCCCATCTCTCTCTCTCTCATGCATTCGGCCAAAGAGGCCATTTTCTGTCTTCTCTCCTTTTGGTTTTTGAAGCCATTTTTCTTCTTGAATCTTGCTTGGCCGAGAACTAGAAGGAAACATAGGATGATTTTATTTCAAAATCAAGAGTGCTAACACACATTTGAGGCATACAAGGTGATAGGGAAACCATCTCATGAGCATGGAATCACCATTGTTGAAGCTTGGAGTTTGGAGCACACATGGAGGACAAACTTCCACCTTGGCTGAGAGCTTCATCCATGGAGCACAAAAGTTTTGTTCTTTGACGCATCCAATCCGATCAATGTAAGTATGTTTCCGTCGTACTTCTTGATGTATTCATATGTATTTTCATTGCTTGTAAATGATCATTGGGACCTTAGAGAAACCCAACAATAATCGTCAAATCTCATAAGGTATTATCCCATCGACGTATAGATTCACGATTTCTCAATAACACTCAAAACATATTTCTGAGTGTACCATGGCTATGGATTTGATAACTCATAATCTTATAAAGTGGATACCTAAATCCTGCACGCAGGACTGACCGATCCTCTCGGGACACATCACTGGATATCATAAGTATCAGTCCACACCCAACAAACAGACTGTTGGTTTTTAAGGCAATCCCAAGATCAATTTAAGCATAAAAACATGTGAATACAAAAAAGGAGATATGGCGGAATCATACTCACTTTGAACGGATGAGAGGATGTGTGAAGAACAAAAAATTCTCTTTGAAGTTTCCGCCAAGTTCCCTCTTTGAATTTTGATCTTCAAGCTCCAAGCTTGAATGATGATTCAAAGCTCTTAGATTGGTTTCCCTAACACCTTGTATGATTCAATGATGTGTTAGCACTTGAAAATTTACAACAAATTTTCACCTTTTCTTCCTCATAGTTTCGGCCAAGATGAAAGAAAATGAAGAGAGTAATTTTCTTGCAAATGGCGTGAATGAGAGAGTGAGAGAGGTAAGTGTGTTGACTTGTGTATTACCTATTTTGATTTTCAAAAAATCTATATTTGATTTACCAAATATTTGGTAAAGGTCAATCATGCCATCAACTTGTGTGAAATACAAGCAATCTTCACCTACTCACCAAAACCCATCAATTAAAGTGACTAGTGATGTGACATGTGGGCCCCACTTGTTTCAAAATCCGAGTGGGCCCGCAAACACTCCCGGGCTCGGGTTTGATAATTCCGAATTAACGAATTTTTCTTTACAACGTAATTAAATCAAATTAAATAAATTAAATAATTATGCCAAGCAAAATCACTATTCACGTCGCTTGCGAATTAATTCTAATTAATTCGTTTGTCGGAATTAAAATCCAATTTTAATTCCGCGTCGAAATCTAATTTCGTTCAATATATCGAATATATTATTTTATCGATTAATACCGAATTAATCGTTCTCTCTCTTCAAATAGTATTTTATCATAGATAAAATCTCTCTGTAATTAAACCTAGATTAATTATGTTCGAATCATACGTCATCGGTGAATCTTCGGGAAGCGACCCAAGAGATCCCCGGATATGTTGGTAGTAAATCCGGTCATCGGATCACGTACGTACCTTGTACTACATTTTTATCGATTTACGAGACATGGTTGGCTTCTAGCAAAGCACCGTGCCTGCCCAATTCTCCAGAAATATTCTTAATGGAATATATAATCTTTGTCAGGCGCAGTATATGTAGTATTGCGTATATTGATCCAGTATCGGATGTCACATGCTAGGCCTGGGGCTGGAATAGTGTCTGCTCCGTACGAAGCATAAATCGGATCACGAGCAACTAGTCTCTTTAATCAGATAATAATAACCTTGTCATATTATTCCGATGGTTGCAACACATTAGAGCACCAGTTCTGTATCCCTGTGTGATCATCATCTCCATATGACTGAAGTGATACTTCCATCTTGACATCACATCCAATACACTACAATTCTCAATAAATCCAGAAGAGGCGTACACAGAACCTGTTAAAGTCCCGAATGATCAAAACTAAAGCATATTGATTGTCGCAAGTACTAGCGATGTAAGTCTCAGGTTAAGACCAAATACACCTACCCTGATGCGGATTCCCATAGACACATAGTCATACTACCAATGGGATTCTGCGGGGTCTATCTAGAACGAAGCTGTTTTCGTATCATCGGTAAACACAACCTCCTATCACACTTGCATAAGTATCCCATACTTAAATATATGAGAACTATGATGTTATGCTTCCATAACACGCACAAGTGCAATACTAGTCTATTCCGCATTATCGATGTCCAATCTCGATAATACTACGACTAGGATGTTTAATGATTAAACCGTTATGGATTGATACTGTCTCATATCTTATCAATCCGGAACTAATCATAAGGACTTTTACCATTTATATTTCCAAGTAAATAAATTAGAAAAATGATAAAAGGCAATTTTCATTGTCACATAGTTAATTTGTACAAAAACTACAATGTCTTTTACAAATAGTGACGCTATAGGTCATAGTTATCCAACACAAGATGGTGGAGCATAACTCATATATCCATCGTGATATCTCAAGTCAAAGGACCACTATGCTACTCAACTCATGAAGATTCCTATTGACGCAAGCGTACCATCTATTAGGAATCTTCTGTGAGTCATTCAATGCCCGTCCTCTATAAACACCTACTTATCTATACGAGTCTCCTTAGACTTGTGGCTTACTGAGATAAACCACCGAAAACTAATATTTCGATATACGACATATACCAATCTCTCGGGTTTACTTTCGGACCAAAAATATAAATTTTGACAAGGAACAGTTTAAGAATGATGCTGTTACAATATTTCTCAATGTCAATTACGACGCTTTTGCAATTACGTTATAACTTAATCATTCCTAGGTCAAACACGTCTTTACCATTTCTAATAAAAATATTGACGAAATTGTAAATTTTATTCATAGTAAAATATTGTTCATACACGTATTTAAAAGGAAATACATGATAAATCGGCACGCCGAGTACCAACTCCAACAATTTTTCCCACTTACTCTAGTGCCATAACCGATGGTATCTAATACCCATCGCCTATGTATACTTATCGAATAACTTAGGAGGTATGGCCTTGGTAAGTGTATCTGCTACATTGTCTTCACTCACTATCTTTCATACGATAATTTCTTCACGCGACATAATCTCTCGAATGATATGGTACTTTCGCTCGCAACGTTTCGACTTTTGATGTGTCGTGGGTTACTTTGCTTACGCAACAGCTCTAATATTATCACCGTGCAAAAGAATCGAATTCTCAATGCTTGGGACAACTTCCAATTCTGTGACAAAATTTCTAATACAGACAACTTTTTTTGTAGCCTCAGATGCCGCAATATATTCTGCCTATGTGGTGGAATCAGTTGTCGATCCTTGTTTGGATTTTTTCCAACTAACTGCAGCGCCGCTAAGGGTAAATACGAATCTCGATGTAGACTTTCTATCATCTAAATCCAATTGAAAATCTGAATCCGTATACCTATTAACTTGTAGTCCTCATTCTCCATGAATCAAAAATTTATCCTTAGTACCTATGAGATACTTCAGAATATGATTAACGAACATCTAATGATCGTTACCGGATTTGATTGATATCTATTGGTTACACTAACTTAATAATTAATATAAGGTCGTGTACACAATATGGCATACACAATGCTACCCAAACACGAAGCATAAGGTAGATTAGACATTCTAATCTTCTTATCTTCAGTTTGCAGGCACATTTTCTTCGAAAGATGTATACCATGTCGAAATGGTATGTTAACTGTCTTACAGTTACTAAAGTTATACATTTCCAAGATCTTATCTATGTATGTAGACCGTGACAATCCAATAAGCTTATTTTCTCTATCTTTATAGAGTTTTATACCCAAGATATAAGAAGCTTCACTGCATCATCCCGATGTCATTCCCAATGACCAAGATGTCATCCACATAGAGTACAAAAACACCACTATGCTCTCATTGACCTTTTTATACAAACATGATTCTTATGTATTCTTGAGGAAACCAGATAATCTAATAACCTCATCAATTCGAAGATTCCAATTCCGTGAAGCTTGTTTAAGTCCATAATTGGACTTCTTAAGCTTACAAACCATATCTAAGTCTTGGCTGGATGCAAAACCCTCCGGATGTTCCATGTAGATTTCTTCATCAAGAAATCCATTCAAGAATGTCATTTTGACATCCATTTGATAAATCTCATAGTCATGATAGGCAGCTATAGCCAATAAAATCCTAATAGACTTTAACATCGCTACTGGCGAAAAGGCTTCATCATAGTCGACACCAGGTCGCTGTGTGAAACCTTTTATAACCAGTCGGGCTTTGAAAGTTTCAACATTTCCATCAGACCCTCTTTTCCTTTTGTAAACCCATTTACAATCGACATGAACGATTCCCTAAGGAAGATGAACCAAGTCCCAGACTTGATTTTAATGTATTTAGTCCAACTCTTATTTCATGGCTTCCTGCCATTTCACGGAATCGATATCTAACGATGCTTCTTTGTAAGTCCTCGGATCAGTCTCTTCCACCAAGAGCATATCAAGACCTATATCATGTATCAAAGACAAGCGCTCATGAGGTCTTATAACCCTACTCGATCTACGAAGTGTGTGCGTTAAAGATCATTCACCTTATTGAACCTCATGTTCCTCCCGTGGTTCGTCAGTTATATGTTGAACTTCATCAAGTTCAACTTGTATATGATCTCCTCATTCAGCCAAAAATTCTATTTCTAGAAATTTTACAGAGCGAGCTATAAAAACTCTTCAACACTCGGAATTATAGAATAAATATCCTTTCGTATTGGTAGGATACCCAACAAACCTAAACTTTTGCCATTGGGCAAAAACTTATCCTGCTGCGCCATTCTGACGTACGCAGGACGGCCCCAAACCCTAATATAATTAAGGCTTGGTTTCCTACCAGTCCATATCTGATATGGGGTCGTATGAACAGCTTTAGGAGGAACTCTTTTCAAAAGATGAACTGCAGTAAGAAGCGCATAGCCCCACAGGTAATATGGTAGATCTATATAACTCAACATAGAATGAGCCATATCCAATAAAGTTCGATTTCTCCTCTCAGACACTCCATTATGTTGTGGAGTACCTGAATGAGTAAATTGAGTGAGAATTCCATTCTCCTTTAAATAATCATTGAACTCACCGCTCATATATTCGCTACATCAATCTGATCATAGGAATTTGATGAATTTCCTAGTTTGCTTTTCTACTTCATTTCGGAAATCTTTGAACCTTTCAAAAGTTTCTGATTTATGTTTCATCAAGTAAATATAATCATATCGAGACAAATCATCGGTAAAGGTAATGAAGTAAGAAAAGCCACTATGAGTAGTAAGACTCATGAGATCACATACATCAGAATGTACTAGTTCCAATAAGTCCGTGGCTCGATGTACTACACCAGTAAATATGGCTTTTGTCATTTTACCTTGAATACAAGATTCACAAGTCGGATAAGGTTCAATAGTGAGATTCTTAGTCAAATCATTCCTAACCAATCGGGTAAGGCATCGATCGCCAATGTGACCTAACCTCATGTGCCATAGTTTAGTATTATTAACATTAGATCTATTTCATTTATTAGTCCCAACATTCAAAATATCTCTAGATGGATGCAAAATGTAATGACTATTCTCATTTGCATATTGAAGGATATGAATATTAAATTTATCATATAAATACAGAGAGCGATTCTTAATATTTACACAAAAACCTTATGTATCTAATACAAAAAGTGATATAATATTTGCCACACATCCTGACACAAAATAACAGTCTTTTGAAAAAATCTCCTACTGGACAAGGGAATCTCATATACCCCAACTGCAACTGGATCCAAAGAGTCCCCACTCCCAAAATGCAACTGCAACGATCCAATTTTTAGCTTTCTACTTTCCTTCAGCCCTTGAAACGAATTACATATGTGAACAAGACAAACAGAGTATAAAATCCAACTAGAAGAAATAGCTTCACAAGCTAAAGAGATATCAATAACGAGAAAAATAAACATACCTGCAGTAGAGGCTATGTCTCTCTTCAACTGCGTAAAATATTCAGGACAGTTACGCTTCCAATGTCCAACCTTGCTACAGTGGTGGCAAGTGTCTTCGACAGCTCTTTTGGGTTTTGGTTTCCCTATCTTACCCTAAGGAGTGATCTTCTTCCCTTTCTTCTTCTTTTCTTTGCCCTTCTTTTGAGAAGCGACATAAAGAGAAGTAGGTTTGAGAAGGCGAGTCAACAGTCCCTTCTTAAGATTCTCCTCAGTAGTGAACAATATCCTATGCAACTCACTGTAAGAACAACGAACCATGCATATTAAAATTCAGCACAGATTGGAAAAATGTGCTCGAGAGTGAGCTTAGTATCAAACTATGCCCAAAAGTTTCATTGAGTGGAAATTTATATTGCTTCAATTGATCGATCAAATCAATCGCATGAAGCACATATAGACCGACTGGTTGACCCTCATCTAGTCTTGAGTGAAGCAGTTCCACCGCCACTCTATGAACAATAATCTGATCTTGATTCATAAAGAGTTACCTAAGCTGGGAGATTATGATATATGAATCAGGATAACAATATATTGCCTCTTTAACTTCGGAGTCAACGATCCGAGGATGTATGATTTAACTTTTAGATCATCATCCTTCCATTTTTGGAAGGATGCATGCTAACCGGCGTAATCACACACGTATAACGCAAGCGCACGTATCGTTCAAGTAGTATAAATGTATCGATCCCAAGAGGACTTAATACATAAGCTATTAATTTATGAACCCAAATTTTTACGAGTATCTAATAGATTGGTTGTTTGATTGGATGGTGACTTTAAACTAAAACAAGTAAATAAAAATAGTTGGAATGTAAATTAAGTGAAATTCAATATTAGAAACTATCTAGGGTTGTGAATCCTTCCAATATAATTTAAAGATCAAGCGGTTATTTCACATTTGGCAATATATTGTTTTATTAACCTAGAACACAAAATTATGTAAAAGCCTCTGTCGATGGTCAGATGCTAATACCCAGTGTAACCCAATTAATCATATGTCTATGTTAACCAAGTTACCTGAATTCATTAAGATTAAGTTCCAATTATGGTTATCCCCTCCCGACAGGTATATGTTTATCTTGTAAGGAAATCTATTAAATATCCTCAAGGAAGATCGAGGGCTATTAAGTCTAAGGCTGAAACCTAAAATTCCTTCATCAAGTTTATTCTAAGTTTACCACATCAATCTTATTAATGGCCAGTTAACAAGAAGCATTAAGCTTAAGACTTAATAAATAAACCTTTATATTACCCAAATTATAAAATAACCCCCTTATAAATCGGTGATATTGGAATTCATCACAATCCCAGATAACAGGTTTAGTTACGACACATATTTAAGGCTATTAAAAGCTTAAATAAAGTAAATGATATAAAGTAAATGCTGGAAATTAAAAACGTAAATAAAATAATGAAGAAAATGTTGGGGTTAGAAGATCCACTTTTATTACTTCTATTTAGATATCTCTCTTATTATGATATATTAACTTTGCATGACATTACCAACCGACCATATAGGCGGTATCCTGATTAAGTCAAATTTATCATTAATTCCAACTGACCATAAAGGCCATATCCATTTAGTTAGGTTAAAACCAAATTTATTAAGTCCAACCAATCATAAAGGCAGTATCCCATTAAGTCAGGTTTTAAATAATTATATATTATAATTAAGGGAGATTAATCTAAATATTAGAAATACAAGTTTGACCTTGCACCCCAGCAGAGGGGAGTTACCTCATCATATTGAACAATAAAATAAATACTGAAAAGTAAAGAAAAGAAAGTACAGTTACGTAAAATAAATAAAATTAAATATAGAAAGCTGTAAATAAACAAACAAGATACAATCTTCTTAGTATTCTTAAGGAATTCCTTATAAGAAAGTATGATTTTACAAATGAAATCGACCTAAATTTATAGGCATCTATGGGACTCGCGCGCCACGAAGCGCCATTGATTTACGCCACGTGGCATGCGGCTTTCGGAGATGAGGACACGTGGCGTTGGCAAAATTATTAGATGAATTATTGGCTTGGCGTCGCGACGCATAAGAGTGAGCATGTCGCGATGCTGACGTCAGCATGGCATAAGCAATGCCATGTTTCAATGATGAGTGTCGGCAGCATGTGATGGCGACACATGTCCGGCGCACGTTAGCAGATTTGCTATGATGTTGACATGTGGCAGGTGTATTTTAACAAATAGGTATGTTAGTAAACTTCTCTGATTGTGACACTTGTCTGGCGCATGTTAGCACCGTTTGATAGCAGATGGCGCATTTTAGCAAACATCGCATTTTAGTAGGAAATTTACATTTTTACCCTTTTTGTCTGTTTTCTGCTGTTTTGGCCCCGAATTACCTCCAGAGAGTCCTGTTATTTTATTTATCTACAAAATAATACAAAACACATCAAAATATTCACAAAACTCAGTAAACTATACAAATTTTTTTTATTTTTTTTAATTCCATCATTTTTTTTAATTATTCCTCCAATTAAACTAGAGCACTGAATATTACAAACTTTTCAATTACAATTCATGTCCGTATGTTACCACGCATGTTGATAATACCTGTCAATTGAGCATATGAGGTTCTTTTTAATAAGTTTTATGGAGAATTCACAAATTATCTCACACCAATTCCTTACACAGCTATCTCACACTAATTTCACCTGAATTAGTCAAGTTAAAAACAAAAAAGCACAAAAAAATTTATTTTTTATAAATTTTTTGAATTTTTTTATAAATTTTTGACTACAAATCAAATAAAAACAACAACAAAAAAAAGATACTAGTCAACTATTCCCCTCCCCCAAACCTAAATGAGACATTATTCCCAATGTCTTAAAAAGTAGAAGTATAGTTTAGAAGATGATACCTGATTAGCTGAAATTCTACATCTAAAATGAAAATTAAAAGTTAAGATCCAGATTTATCTGATGTATTTTACCACGATCATTATCGGATCAGTTTATCTTGGAAAAGATAGGGTCAATTTATGGTTCAAAGGCTAAGATTTGGTTAATTAAATCTTGGGTAGTTCTGGCAGTAAAGATGAGTTCTTTTATAGGTTTTGACATGAAACCAGTTCTCCGGGCATCATCAAGAAACACACAAAGAAAATTAAAAATCCATCAGCGTTAAATAGTCCAATCGGTTTTAGGTGTATGTTCAAGTTCTCCCAAGATAGCATTGTAAAAATTTCCTCCATTATGCCCAAGCCACCTGGCAAAGCAATAAAAGCATCAGCACGGTTAATCATTTCAACCAGTTGTTTAGACATATCTGGCACGATAAGTTCCTCTCCATTTGATGGTCCTATAAGATTCTGTTAGTGTCCTACACATGCCACAAGATCATTAAGATGATTTGTGTGTTAATTATTTAAGATAAGTTGCGGAAATACTTATAATGAACGGTTGAGAAATTTCAAAAATTCCTTTGAAGGATGAAGCTCCAAGTTTTAAGGTGAGTTCCAAATCCTTGGGTGAGTTTCCATATCCCCTTGATCTAACTCTACAAGTGCTAGCTTGAATAATTTTTGAAGCAAAATTTGTCTAATGAGGAAGAGAGGCTCAAGGCCAAAGGGAGAAAGAGAGAAGAAATTTTGTGTTGTGTTGACTTGTGTTGGTTTTCCAAAAACCAAGTAGTTGTATAATTATTTTCCAAAAACAAAAACAATGTTGGTGAAAAGCAAATGGTTTCAATAAATTTTATCAATCACTCACATCACACTTTTGACAAGTTGATATAAGTGAAGTGGGTCCCACCACTTTAAATTCAAAATTCAAGTTAGCATCTCCAACACACAACTTAGCTTTGAGCCCGGGGTCGTTTAATCTGACTAAATAAATTTTCCGTCGCTAATAATTAAATCCAATTTAATTAAATAATGATGCCTCGCAAAATTATTACGAAAGTTGCTTACGAATTAATTTCAAATTAATTCGTTCGCTTGAATTAAAATCCAATTTTAATTTTATATTGAAATCCAATTTCAATTAATATATCCGATATATTATTTTAGAAATTTAACTATTAAATTTATTTTACCGATTAATTATAAATTAATTACGTTCTCTTTTATATACAAACTTAATCCCAGATTAATTTTTACTACAATTAATCCCAGATTAATTTTCTCCCTCATAATTAATCCCAGATTAATTCTATTCGAGTCAGATGTCATTGGTGAATCTTTGGGAAGTGGCCCATGAGACTCTTGGATATGTTGACAGTAAATTCGATTGTCGGACTATCCGACACGTGCGTACCCCATACCACGTTTTCACCAATTTACAAGACATAGTTGGCTTCTAGTAAAGCACCGTGCCTACCCAATTCTCCAGAAATATCCACGGAGGAATATTATCTATATCAGGCGTAGTAATACTATATAATGTGTAATACGATATAATATCGGATGTCACATGCTAGGCCTAGGGCTGGATCTGTGTCTGCCCTGTACGGAGCATATATCGGATCACGAGTAACTAGTCTCTGTGATCGAAAAGTCATGACTCAATCATACTTTCCCGATAGCTATAACTTTTAAGAGTATTATTATCGTATCCTATGTGACCATCATCTCCATATGACTGGATGATACTCACATCTTGACATCACATCCAATACACTACGATTCTCAGTAAATCCAGTACATGCGTACATAGAACCTGTTAAAGCTCCGGACGACCAATACCAAAGTAAACTGATTGTCTTAAGTATTAGCGACTTAAGTATCATGTTAAAGATCACATACACCTATCCTGATTCGGATTCCCATATACACATAGTCATACTAATAATTGGATTCCGACGGGTCTATCCAGAGTGAACAGTTCCCGGTCCAACGGCTAACAGAACTTCTTATCACACTTGCATAAGTATCTAATTCTTAAACATATGAGAACTATGCCGTTAAGTTTCCATAACGCGCACAAGTGTAATACTAGTCTATTCCGTATTATCGATGTCCAGTCTCAATAATACAATGACTAAAGATATTTAATGACTAAACCGTTCTTGGATTAATATTGTCTCATATCTTATTAATCGAATTTAATCATAAGGACTTTTATCATTAAATATATATCCAATTAATTCAGTTACAATAATGATAAAATATCAATTTCCTTTTAGCACATAGTTAATTTGTACAAAAACATAATGTTTATTACAAATAGTGATACTATAGGTCATAATTGTCCAACAATCTCCCATTTGGTTTATAGCCAATCACTTAAGTATCTATAACTGAACTATGTACATGTCGCTCAAACGTTTGCTGAGAAATAGCCTTTATCAGCGGATCTGTAATGTTGTCATCTGATGTGCTCTTATCGATCTTCACATCACCACGATGTATGATCTCGTGAATCAGATGAAATCATCGAAGTACATGCTTGGATCGTTGATGAGACCGCGATTCCTTGGCCTGTGCTACAGCCCCGTTATTGTCACAATACAAAGGTACGGGATCAGCTACTAACAGAACTACTTCTAATCCAATTAGGAATTTACGGATCCAAATTGCTTGTTTTGCTGCCTCAGCTGCAGCAATATATTCCTATTCTGTTGTTGAATCGGCAACAGTCTATTGCTTGGAAGATTTCCAGCTCACTGCTCCGTTGTTCAAATAAAATATGTACCCAAATTGTGACTTACAGTCGTCTTTATCGGTTTGGAAACTTACATCGGCGTACCCAGTCACCTCAATTTATCCTTCCCCATAGACTAAGAAAGCATCCTTAGTTTGTCTAAGATACTTAAGGATGTTTTTTTACAGTAATCCAGTTACCATCACCTGGATCGGCCTGATAGCGACTACATATGCTCAAAGCATATGAGTCATGAGATCGCGTACATATCATGGCGTACATGATCGATCCGATTGCGGAAGCATACATGATCTGGCTCATTACATCTCTTTCATTTTTAGTTTTTGGACATATGTCCTTAGATAGAGAGACATCATGTGACACCGGAAGCAGCCCCATCTTGGACGTATCCGTGATGAATCTCTTCAATATATTGTCAATGTACGATCTCTGGGAGAGTCCTAGCAGCTTTCTATATCTATTCTGGTAGATCCTTATTCCTAGAATGAAAGCTACTTCTCCCAGGTCTTTTATGGAGAATTTTGATAAAAGCCAAGCTTTCACCGATTGTAGAATAGGAATGTCATTACCTAAAAGCAATACATTATCAACATATAGGACAATAAATGTCAGTGCGCTCCCACTAATATTTTTATATACACAAGAATCATCTTCGTTTTGAATGAAACCATATTATTTTTTATGATCTCATCAAAACGTTGGTTCTAAGAAAGCGATGCTTTCTTTAATCCATAAATGGATCGGTTTAATTTGCAAACCTTGTTTGCATGTCTTGTCATGATAAAACCATCAAGCTGTTGTATATAAACATCATTCAAAAGATTTCCATTAAGGAAATCGATTTTGCATCCATATGCCATATTTTATAATCGAAATATGCAGTAATAGTAAGCATTATCCGAATGGATTTAATCATGGCAAGAAGTGAAAAAGTCTTGTCGTAATCGATACCATGTCGTTGACGACACCCTTTCACTACAAGCCTAGCTTTGTACGTTTGTATGTTACCATCTATGTTTGTCTTCTTCTTGAGGACCCATTTACAATCAACAGGCTTAATACCTTCTGGTGCATCAACCAGTGTCCAAACTTGGTTGGTATACATGGAATCCATTTCGGACTTCATGGTATCCTACCATAAAGCAGAGTCAATACCTTGTATTGCTTCCTCATACGTAGCAGGTTCATCTTACTCAATAAGATTAATATCCATATGATGTGAGATCAGAAACCCATACCTCTCAGGTTGTTTTCTGACTCTCTCTGACCTACGCGGTTCTTGTGTATTAGAAGATTGTGGAACAGTCTTATCCCCGATGGACTCTTCGTGTTCCGTGAGGGGGTCGGTGCCAGAAATAATATCACTCTGATTTTCATCGAGTTCTACTTTCCTCCCACTTTCCACTGCATTCATGAATTCTTTTTCTAGAAAAACCGTATGGAGAGCAATAAATGTTTTGTTCTCTTGTGGGTTGTAGAAGTAATATCCTTTGGTTTCCCTATGATAACCTACAAATAGATATTTATATGATTTGGGTTCTAGTTTGGTATTATCCAAACATTTAACGTATGCCCAGTATCCCCAAATCTTCAGGAATGAGAAACCTGATTTCTTTCCTGTCCATATTTCATATGGAGTCTATCCAATAGACTTTGACGGAACCTTATTCAAAATAAGTATTACACTGTTTAATGCGTATCCCCATAAGGAAATTGGTAGCTCTGTGCGACTCATCATTGACCTTACTATGTCCAATAAAGTTCGGTTTCTAGGTTCGGACACACCGTTCAATTGAGGTGTTCCAGGAGGAGTCCATTGTGAAAGAATACCATACTCTTTCAAGTAATTTTGAAACTCATTGCTTAAGTATTATCCACCATGGTTCGACTGTAATGTTTTAATACCTTTGCCCGTTTTTTTTCTACTTCATGTCGAAACTCTTTGAATTTCTCAAAAGTTTCCGACTTGTGTTTCATAAGATACACATAACAATAACGCGATGCATCATCCGTAAAGGTTACGAAGTATTCATATTCACCTCTAGTCTGGATAGATATGGGCCTGCATACGTTACTATGAACTAGGGCTAATAGTTTGGTGGCACGTACACTTTTACCACTAAAAGGTGTTTTGGGTATTTTGCCTAATAAATAATATTCGCAGACATCATATGAATTAGGATCAAATCCATCTAAGTATCCATACTTCAAAAGTGTGGATATTTGAGTTTTGTTAATGTGTCCCAGACGATAATGCCATAGATACGTTTCATCTGTTTTACTCATTTTGAGCCTTTTGTTTGTCATGTTATATGTTTGAGATTCATTTATATTCAAAATATAAAGACCATTATTAACATCTGCTGTACGTATCAAAACATCCTCTTTATATACAAAACACCTAGTTTTCTGGAATACAAAAGTATACATAGATGATATTCCTAGTCAAATTAGATACAAAATAATCGTCTCCTAAGTTAAGTACATATCCCGAGGGCAGATTCAAAATATAGGTGCCAACGGCCAAAACGGTGACTCTTGTCCCATTTCCGACTCGAAGATCGATCTCTTCTGAAGCCAGTCTCCTATTAATCTGCAGATTCTACACATCAGTACATATGTGAGTACCACATCCAGAATCAAAAATCTAATTTTAAAACCAGTAGTGGACATTTTTATTTCAATAACAAACATACATGTGGCTGGAGCCTTGCCCGCCCTCGTTTCCTTCAAGTCCGCCAGGTACCTACGGCAGTCACGCTTCCAGTGACCCCGTTTGCCATAATGTAGGCAGACATCTTAGGATATGTCATTCATTTTCCTAGAAGACTGTGATGATTTAGCCTTGCACTTCTTTTTCTTTTTCTTCACACCCCTAGAATCCTTCGGCCATGCCTTGGCCTTCTTGGATGTCGATGTAAGATGCGCCTCGTGCTTTTTGTCTTTTTGCAGCTCTAGCTCTGCCTCTTTCAACATTGCCATCAACTCTCCAAGAGTCTTCTTTTGGTTTATCATATTGTAGTTCATGATGAATCCGCCTCAGCAAAAAAATAGAGACTGTAAGATCAAATCTATAGAAGTCTCGGCCTCATAGGTAATGCCCAGCTGACCTAGCTGTTCGATATTAGTAATCATCTATGACGAAATTGTGGTCATAGCTGTTCAATGTCAACAATCATCTGCGACACATAGTGTTCGACAGATGTACCCTCTGACATGCGCGAGTGATTACGCCCAAAAATAGCCTGCGGTTATCGCAGTATAGCTGGGGTGTCAATTCTTCAGAGAGATGGTTACAAGAACTAATTTACTCAAACAAAAACTTTATCAATAACTTAAATAAATAAAACAAATGAAACTATTAAAAGTATGTAGGAAATATCTATAGAGATAAACAGCAAAGCATCAGGAATTCCTCTTGTATCAACCTCATGTATTCGGTTATTGATTCTTTTCATTACACAATTGAAGGTTTCACATCCCAAACTAACAAATGGAAGATATTCAATTCTACTCACATTAAATTATAGGGTAATTAATAATTATTTTCTCTTTGTTAACAGCACACAAAAGTTATCATTAAGATCTATCTAACGTCGACAATATACCCCCAGGCAATACTGCAGCAGAAGACCAACACATAAAAAACTTTACCAATCACAACTGATTTCACAAATCACACATAGAAGAAGCATGACTGGAACTATATGGGATTTGACAAAACACAATTTCTGGGCTAATAAATCGAAGGATAATGAAGAATAACAACCATCAATTTTATTAAACATTAAAAAGGTTTATTCAAGAATCAACAAGAAGTTTAAATATAGAAATTCAACATTAGCTTTTCCTAGGAGATTAGCTCTCCATGGAAGAAAGAGATGCAGCCTGAATAGATCGGAGAGACGTCATGATTTCCTTGAAGTTCTTCATTCTCCTCCATTGATTTTGTGTTTGTGGCTCTTTTTGTGTGTTTCTCCTCTGTTTCTCTCTGATTTTCTCCTCCTTTAGGGTTTGGGTCGAAGTTGGATTTATATAGAAAAGTCCCGAAACCCTAAATTGCATTTAAAACGCACAACACATAATCCTGGAATCATAGTTTTGCGTTGCGACGTGCGCCACGCGTCTTGACACGCCATTAGCTATGCAGGATGCTACAATTGACTAGATCTCCTCGAGTACATGCAAATCGATATATTATGGGTCTCGTAACTCTTTCTAGATCAAACGTTATAGCCTTTTTAAATTCAGTGTGCGGCTGATGCTCCCGCGTGAGTCCGATACATCTGTTAGGCTCTGAAACATGTCGAATTGCTCCATTCTCCTTGATCCATTGCTTCCTATTAACAAATCACAAAATGACTCTAATTAAGATTAAAACATATGATAATAAAGCTGAGTTAACAGTGTTCTAAGTACACTTTCGTGCACTTATCACAACCCCCAACCAACTTATTGCTAGTCTCTAGCAATTCAAGCGTAAAATAAAATAAAAAAACTAAATAAAAATAAAACTTTCTAGGCCATTTTCGTAGGGATCACGATTGCATTTAGCGTATTCAACAAGCCTTTAAACCCCTAGGTGTCTCTAGTGGACGAGTTACAGTCTCGTGAGGGCTTACAGCGCGACACCCACAAATGTCATTCGAAACATACAATCATGCAAAAATAAAAATTAAATAGTCCCAATAGTTTCACATAATTTTTTTCCTCAAAGAATGCTTAGTAATGAAACCAAAGAACCTTCGAAGTACTCAACGTAACTCAAATCCAAGTCTTTGAATAAATTATCTAAGCAAGACTCGTAGTGTGTGTGTGTGTAAAGGTTTATTCACAGCTTTATTCATAGGTAAGCCAACTCAATGATTTCGTTTAAAAACTAGGATCGATGGGTCAAACCAACCTAGATATCTCGGTTAAGCTTTGTAGTTGCTTTTCTGTGCTCAATAAGACATGATTTCTCTTTTTCCTTAGTCTTTTTTTTTTCATTTTATCCTTTTTGTATTTTTCTTTTCTCTCCCATTTTTTTTTTCTCAACACACCTACCCTTTAAGGTAGCATTTCTCCTCATGGTGGTCCTAATACTCGCCCATGGGTAGCTTCACGCTTATCGATTATAGGTGGTTTATTTTTGTTTCTTCAGAAATTTTTCTTTTATTTTCAACCATACTATATGTCATAACACAAGCAAATCAGGATAGACATCTAAGCAAACGGTCATTCATCGACATGCAATATCTTCAACTAGTCATCTTGCTAACTACTCAGGCTTTCACTGCTAAAAACCTATAATTAAGTGCTTACGAATATAACATAGATAAACTATTCAAAGCATCAGAATAAAACTACATTAAAGACTTACTGTTTCTAAGATTTCATCCTAAAATAAAAATATCATCATTGGACTTATGCTTTAACTATCAATGACTAAAAACAAACAAAATAATAATTATTTTTTTTGTTTTTTGTTTTTTTAGAGAAATATAATTAAGACAGGTTTTACCATGCACATGCATATGCACCCCCAACTTAAAACTTGCATTGTCCTCAATGTAAGATAAATATAAAGATAAGGATTAAAGAACAACACTACCAGACGCAGAGTTGATCAGATTCCTACTGGTGAGACTTTAGTTGTGTGGCTGTGTAGGTTGTGCTACTCCTGCATAAACACTCATGCAAATAATAAAAATAAAACATGCAATTAGCACACAATAAAATAAAACTAAAGTAAATAAAATATCTAAAATAAAATAAAATAAATGCAGATGCAGGGGTTTCCTCCCCGCTAGCGCTAAGTTTAACGTCTTCGGCAAGACGCAAGCACTCAAGTTGTCATGGTGGTTTCCATCGAGCGTACTGATGAAAGCATGTGAGGGAATGCTTGTCTAGCTGTGGTAGTTTATCCATTGATCCTCTTGGGTCCGGAGATTGTTGAAATCTTGGACTCCTCATAAGGAAAAATTTGTTCAATCTCCATTTTAACCTCACATGTATCATATTCAATTGAGCATTAACTCTTATTTTCCTTATTTTTGTTCCTTGGGACCAGTTTTAGCTCAGGAGGATTTAATTCAGGTTGACTGTTTCTAGCATGTATGAGTAATGACACTCATCCCCATCCTGTGATTGTTTTTCAACATTTGGATCTGGAACTCTCACTGTGGGCCCAAGTGCTTATGGGAAAGGTAATATTGGTTGGGAAAGTAGCACTGGTTTTTCCTGAGAGGTACCTATACTACTATCTTTGGGGTCATCTATGGCGTTACACGTGTCTTGCAACCCTACCTTCTTACCACTCTTAGTGATTATGATATTAACACCTCTTGTACTGGATACCTCATAATCAGCCTGTGCCATGTGTTTCCCTTGTTGATTTGGTTGAGTCTGAGATGTGAATTTTCCTTGTTCGGGCATACTCAGGACATTAGTCAATTTAGAGATTTAACTCTTAATCTCCTTTTGTTCTTCAACTACCTGAGCTATCAATGACTCAATCCTTTCATTTGTTTTACTTTGGGTCTCCACAAATGCTTGCACACTATCCTCTAGGGAATTCCTAAGAACTGCAGGTCTATGATACTGGGGGGCACTATAATCTTTAGCTGGTGGTGCTTGAATAGGGTGATGAGACTTATGTCTCCAAATAAGATTGGGATGGTTCCGCCAACTAAGGTTAGAGGTAAATAGATATGGTGTATAAGGCTTCTGGTACGTCTTTAAAGTGTTGCAGTTTTCCTCATATGTACCCCTCATCTCATCGTACACATGACACTCTTGGGGTTCTAGTTGGGCTACTGAATACATTGTCTTGCTATATCTGGATTTTAAGGCTGCTATATGTTTGGTCAATAGCTCAACTTATGCCCTAAGACTATCCTCTTCCCTAAAGTGATGTATGCTCATATAGAAGAAGTGTGTGTCATATCAGTGGTATCTACGACAATGGGTCCAGTCCAAGTATGAGATTTCTTAGCTAGGTTATCTAAATACATGAATGCCTCATAATGGTCTTTCTTTATAAACTCACCATTGCACATAATCTCAATAAACTTGAGCTCTCTAGGGGTTCATAAAAATAACTTACTAAGCGCCAACTCTCATACCCATGGTGATGACAACTCGCTAAAATCTCATTATACATCTCCCACGTTTGATAAAGGGTTTCACTGTCTCTCTGGAGAAGGTGGAGATTTGTCGTTTCAAGGCATTAATCTTATGGTGTGGGAAGTATTTGTTAAAGAATGCTTGTGTCATCTCGCCCCATGATCCTATTGACCTAGGTCTTAAAGAATACAACCAGCTCTTAGCTATATCCTTAAGGGAAAAGGGGAAAAACTTAAGTTTAGTTGTGTCGGTGGTCCCAAACTGGTCATGGAAAGTAGCTACAACTTCTTCAAACTCCCTAATGTGTACATAAGGGTTTTCGCTCTCTATACCGTGAAAAGTTGGAAGATATTGTATCATTCCAGGCCTAAAGTCTATGTATGGTGCATTAGGGGGAAACATGATGCACGAATGTGTAGCTGTGCGAGTTGGGTAGAGGTACTCTTCAAGATTCCTCCTAGGTGGTCTCTCGTACTCACTCATGGTATGTCTTCTAGATCTAGATGGTGTAGCAAAAAGGTTCTCAAATATATTATCTGGATCTGACTCTGAATCTTCCTGCTCTATTCTAGCAAATCTACCCAATTCATCCTTAAATCTAGGCATGCCCACCAACACAACTAATAAAAGAAAAATAAAATAAAATAAAATAAAAATGAAATGAAATATTAAAGTTTACTAAACTAAAACTAAAATAAAATAAACACACAAATACAAATAAAAATAAACTAGAAAAAAATAAAAAGAATCAATAAAAAGAAAAAAAATCTAAACAAAAATTGAAAAATAAAAGATAATAAATAAGCAAATAATAAATGAATAAAATAAAATAAAATAAAATAAGATAAAATACTAATAAAAAAATGGAACGAAGTTACCGCTTCGTTGTTGACTAAGCAAACCTTCTCTTTTTGCCTGTAAACCGTCTCTCTGGCAACGACGCCAAATTTTGATTAAGCCTAAAAATAACTTGCAGTTATCGCAGTATAGCTAGGGTGTCGAATCCTCAGAGAGATGGTTACATGAACTAATTTACTCAAACAAAAACTTTAGCAATAACTTAAATAAAGAAAACGAATGAAACTATTAAAAGTATGCAGGAAATATCTATAGAGATAAACAGTAAATCATTATGAATTCCTCTTGTATCAACCTCATGTATTCAGTTATTGATTCTTTTCATTACAAAATTTAAGGTTTCACATCCCAAATTAACAATTGGAAGATATTCAATTCTACTCACATTAAATTATAGGGTAATTAATAATTATTTTCTCTATGTTAACAGCACACAAAAGTTATCATTACGAGCTATCTAACGTCAACAATATACCCTCAGGCAATACTGCAGCAGAAGACCAACACATTAAAAAACTTTACCAATCACAACTGATTTCACAAATCACACATAGAAGAAGCATGACTGGATCTATATGGGATTTGACAAAACACAATTTCTGGGCTAATAAATCGAAGGATAATGAAGAATAACAAACATCAATTTTATTAAACGTTAAAAAGGTTCATTCAAGAATCAACAAGAAGTTTAAATATAGAAATTCAACATTAGCTTTGCCTAGGAGATTAGCTCTCCATGGAAGAAAGAGATGCAGCCTGAATAGATCGGAGAGACGTCATGATTTCCTTGAAGTTCTTCGTTCTCCTCCATTGATTTTGTGTTTGTGGCTCTTTTGTGTGTTTCTCCTCCGTTTCTCTCTGATTTTCTCCTCCTCTAGGGTTTGGGACGAAGTTGGATTTATATAGAAAAGTCCTGAAACCCTAAATTGCATTAATAACACACAGCACACAATCCTGGAATCAAAGTTTCACGCTGCGACATGTGCCACGCGTCTCGACGTGCCAGTAGCTATTCAAGATGCTACAATTGACTAGATCTCCTCGAGTACATGTCAATCGATATATTATGGGTCTCGTAATTCTTTCTAGATCAAAAGTTATAGCCTTTTTAAATTCAATGCGTGGCTGATGCTCCAGCGTATGTCCATACGTCTGTTAGGATCTAAAACATGTCCAATTGCTCCATTCTCTTTGATCCATTGCTTCCTATTAACAAAGCACAAAATTACTCTAATTAAGATTAAAACATATGATAATAAAGCTGAGTTAGCAGTCTTCTAAGTACACTTTCGTGCACTTATCAGCAAGTGAAAGAGCTTCTTTTGCAACTCATACTTATGAGATCTAAAGTTAGATCTGTGGAGGTCCTTCAATTTCAACATCATTTGGTAGAGATCCAATCCCTTGTTTTGACGACGAAATTATGGACTCATTGCAGCAAGCATGACAGACTAAGTAGTAAAGTTGTTATCTCGATGAGTCTTTCAAAGCTCATGATCAACTGCCCGCTCATGGCTGGGCTCAGGCCCGAGAGGTCTCTCTACGACATAGAGTAACTTCTCAGCCCCCAAGACTATCCTGAGGTTCATCTCCCAATTTGGAAAATTTGAGCTGTCAAAGACATTCTAACGCTAATTCTTCCATCCATCTTGATTGCTATTGTCCAACTATCTAATCAACGATTTCGGGTACACACAAATGTAATGGTTACTATAGTCCAACTATATAACCAACTACAAGTGGAGTAGTGTTTGAGTAGTCTAATTTTTCAAAGAAAAGAATAAAATAATCAGTCCAACTAATATTTATAATGATGATAAATAATAAAAGAGCGCGCGTATTAGCGAGTATTAAACGAAATTGTAAACTTAATACTAGCCTCCCAATATTTTTCGACGAGCCTCTAACCCTTTGTTGAGTATTCGGGAAACCTAGTTTCCTAATGGGCTAGGATCCCGTTAAATAACACACAACTTTGACTTTGGCCAACAAATCACAACTGCCCAAGACATGCGATGTATAACAAAACTTTCATGGTTCAAGTACATCCGCGATTGACAATGATCTTGACTTTGGCCAACAAATCAAAGCCAATCTTGGATCTTGAGAGAGAACACTCAATGGAAGGAAACACTTAATATTTAATGTCAGGGCGTTTTCATAAATTGGCAACCCATTTATTATCTTTGATTAGGTCTCATCATACACCCTTAAACATGCATTCTAAAAGCATAAAAGGTGCGATAAAAAAATTAATAATGATATGTGGATTGATATATACAAATTTATTCCTAGAACAAATCTCTCTTTCCTTGTATTCAATACTAATTCTAGTTTAATTCCAAATTAAACAATTACACTTATAATAGTGCATTTTAGACTTGGATTCCAAATCCAATCCAAATGGGTCTCAAAAGCCCAATTAGCATCCAATGCCAATTCAACTAAGTCCAATGGGCTTTTAATTAATTTTTTAGACATGGAATTTGGCCATTATAGATCAAACCAAAAATGGCAAGGCCCATTTAGGAATCACTCTATGCCAAAAATCAATTTTAGCCCATTATGCCCAATTAAATAATTAAAGGCCCAAAGTTATATTTTGAAATTTATGGAAATGGTTTTAGGCCCAATTAGATCCAATCCAATTGTCCAAAACCAAACTTAGCCCAACCAAGCCCATTAGCCCAAATATAACAAATTAGCCAAATCCAATTTTAAAGACTAATTTATATAAATATAATATTCTAAATATCAGATTAATTTAATTAAAGTGTAATTAACACAATTAATTAATTAATCTAATATTTCCAAAACATTAATTAATCCAATAAATCATGTTTTACTTTCAATTCATGTCCAACACAAATTAAGCAAAATCAATTCATCCAACATGCTTCATACTCACGGCAATAGGCAAGAAATAACATCTAATTTTGATTTCAATCCAAATAAATCAACAATCAATATTCATTTCATGCTTTTAACACATCCAATTGTTAAATTTCAAAAGTTCCCATGAGCTTTTCCTAGGGTAGTATTCGGCCAAGTGATAAAAATAGGAAAATTTTGATCCAATCAATTTTCACAAATCCAATCATGCATAACTCTAAGTCATCATCATATAATCACAACCAAACAACCAATTTAGAAATATAGATGCTCCAACCAAAATCCCCAAATTAAAGTGTATAAATCCTAGAATTCAAATCATGCTTAGATAGGCTTATGATACCATTATTAGTGTCCTACACATGCCACAAGATCACTAAGATGATTTGTGTGTTAATTATTCAAGATAAGTATCGGAAATACTTACAATGAACGGTTGAGAAATTTCAAAAATTCCTTTGAAGGATGAAGCTCAAAACTCTAAGGTGAGTTCCAAATCCTTGAGTGAGTTTTCCTATTACCTTGATCCAACTCTATAAGTGCTAGCTTAAACAAATTTTGAATCAAAATTTGTCTAAGGAGGAATAGAGGTTCACGGCCAAATGGGGAGAGAGAAGAAATTGTGTGTTGTGTTGACTAGTGTGTTGTATTTCTAGGTTAGTCCCAAGATCATTCAAGCATAGAAATTGAATGAATACACATAAGAAGTATGGCGGAATCATACTTATAAAGATCGACTTTGGATGCGAAGAATCAACAAAAATTTCCCTTTGTAGAAGCTCTCGGCCAAGGCTCTATTTTGTTGATGAAGATGATCAAGCTCCAAGCATTAAATGGATTTCAAGCTCTTAGATTAGTTTCCCTAACACCCTGTATTTATTCCTTGAATGTGCTAGCAAGTTAGGAAGAAAAACAATTCTTCTTCCTCCTCCAAGAAGCTCACAGCAATGTCTTTGTTTGGGAGAGAGAGAGTTTTCAATTTTTTGTTTTGTTTTCTAAAAACATTAATGAAAATCCTTTACCAAAATTTGGTATATCCTTTCCAAAAGTCAACAAAATTTTTGGCTCCAAAGTTGCATTAAATGCCCACACCAACCAACATCATAAATAGTGACAACATGTCACTCATCAAAAAGGTGACTTGATGTCTATCACTAAAGTGACAAGTGATGTGACTCGCGATGTGACTTGGGGGCCCCACTTGATTCGAAATCCGAGTGGGCCCGCAAACACTCCCGGGCTCGAGTTCGCTAATTCCGAATTAACGAACTTCCGTCGCGACGTAATTAAATAATTATGCCTAGCAAAATTACTATTCACATCGCTAACGAATTAATTCTAAATTAACTCATTTTCCCGAATTAAAATCTAATTTTAATTCCGCGTCGAAATCTAATTTTGATTAATATATCGAATATATTATTTTATCGATTAATTCCAAATTAATCGTTCTCTCTCTTCAAATAGTATTTTATCCTAGATAAAATTTCTCCGCTATTTATCCCAGATTAATAAAGTTCGAATCATACGTCATCGGTGAATCTTCGTCCCTAAGAGATCCCTGGATATATTGGCAATAAATCCGGTCGTCGGACTATCTGAACACGTATGTACCTCGTACTATGTTTTTACCAATTTACGAGACATGGTTGACTTCTAGTAAAGCACCGTGCCTACCCAATTCTCCAGAAATATTCTTAATGGAATATACGATCTTTGTCAGGCGTAGTATACGTAGTATCGTGTATAGCGATCCAGTATCGGATGTCACATGCAAGGCCTAGGGCTGGAATAATGTCTGCCCCGTATGAAGTATATATCGGATATCTAGGAACTAATCTCTTTAATCGGATAATCATGACTAAGTCATATTATCCTGATGGTTGCAACACAATAGAGAACCAGTTCTGTATCCCCGCGTGATCATCATCTTCATATGACTGAAGTGATACTTCCGTCTTGACATCACATCCAATACACTACGATTCACAATAAACCCAGAAGAGGCGTACACAGATCCTGTTAAAGTCCTGGACGACCAAAACCAAAGCGTATCGATTATCGCAAGTACTAGCGATGCAAGTCTCAGGTTAAAACCAAATACACCTACTAATGGAATTCCACGGGGTCTATCCAGAGCGAATCTGTTTCCGTACCATGGGCAAACACAACATCCTACCGCACTTGCATAAGTATCTTATACTTAAATATATGAGAACTATGCTATTACGCTTCCATAACACGCACAAATACAATACTAGTCTATTTTGTATTATCGATGTCCAATCTCGATAATACTATGACTAGGGATGCTTAATGATTAAACATTTATGGATTGATACTGTCTCATAACTTATCAATTCGGAACTAATCATAAGGACGTCTATCATTTATATATCCAAGTAAATAAATTACAAAATGATAAAAGGCAATTTCCATTGCTACATAGTTAATTTGTACAAAAACCACAATGCCTTTTTACAAATAGTGACGCTATAGGTCATAACTGTCCAACAATCTCCCACTTGGCCTATAGCCAGTCACTCAAGCATCTAACACCTGAACTATGTACATGTCGCTCAAACTTTTGCTGAGAAATAGCTTTCGTCAGCGGATCTGTAAGGTTGTCATCTGATGCGACCTTCTCGATCTTCACATCGCCACGATGTATGATCTCATGAATCAGATGGAAACATCGAAGAACATGCTTGGATCGTTGATGAGACCACGATTCCTTAGCCTGCACTATAGCCCCGTTATTGTCACAATATAATGGAACGGGCTCAGCTGCTAACGGAATTGCTCCTAATCCAATTAGGAATTTTCGGATCCAAACTGCCTCTTTTGCTGCTTCCGCTGCAGCAATATACTCCGCTTCTATTGTTGAATCAGCAACAGTCTCTTGCTTGGAAGATTTCCAGCTTACTGCTCCGTTATTCAAACAAAATATGTACCCAGACTGCGACTTGCAGTCATCTTTATAGGTTTGGAAACTTGCATCGGTATACCCACTTACCTCAAGTTATCCATCTCCATAGATTAAGAAAACATCCTTAGTTCGTCTAAGATACTTAAGAATATTCTTAACCGTCATCCAGTGACCATCACTTGGATCGGCCTGATAGCGATCGCGTACATATCATGGCATACATGATCGATCCGACTGCTGAGGCGAACGGTATCCGACTCATGCTGTCTCTCTCATTTTGAGTTTTAGGACACATGTCCTTAGATAGAGTGACGCCATGTGACACTGACAATAGTCCCCTCTTGGACTGATCCATGTTGAATCTCTTCAACACTTTGTCAACATATGTACTCTGGGAGAGTCCCAGCAGCTTTCTAGATCTATCCCGGTAGATCTTTATTCCTAGAATAAAGGCTGCTTCTCCCAGATCTTTCATGGAGAATTTTAATGAAAGCCAAACTTTCACCGACGTTAACATGTGAATGTCATTGCCTATAAGCAATACATCATCAACGTAAAGGACTATGAATGTCAGTGCGCTCCCACTAACCTTCTTATATGTACAGGGATCATCGTTATTTTGAATGAAATCTTATTCTTTTATGATCTCATCAAAACGTTGGTTCCAAGACCGCGATGCTTGTTTCAATCCATAAATGGATCGATTTAACTTACAAACCTTGTTTGAAAGTCTAAGTACAACAAAACTGTCAGGTTGTTGCATGTAAATATCCTCCAAAAGGTTTCCGTTAAGGAAAACGATTTTGACGTCCATCTGCATATCTCGTAATCGAAATAGCAAGTATTATCCGAATGGATTTTATCATGGCAACTGGTGAGAAAGTTTCATCGTAATCGAAACCATGTCGTTGACGATACCCATTTGCTACAAGCCCAGCTTTGTACGTTTGTACGTTGCCATCCATGTTAGTTTTCTTCTTGAAGACCCATTTGCAACCAATAAGCTTAACGCCTTCTGGTGCATCAACTAGTGTCCAAACTTGGTTGGTGTATATGGAATCCATCTCGGACTTCATGGCATCTTGCCATAAAGCAGAATCGATATCTTGTATCGCTTCCTCATACGTAGCTGGTTCATTATCCTCAATGAGATTAATGTCTACATGAGGTGAGATCAGAAACCCATACCTCTCAAGTAATTTCCCGACTCTCTCCGACCTACGTGGTCCTTGTGTAATCGAAGATTGTGGTACAGTCACATCCCTGATGGACTGTTTATATTCCGTTAAGGATTCTGTGCTAGGAATAGTATCACTCCGATTTTCATCGAGTTCTACTTTCCTCACACTTATTACTGCATTTAGGAATTCCTTCTCAAGGAAAACCGTATGTAGAGCAACAAATACTTTGTTCTCTTGTGGGTGATAGAAGTAATATCATTTGGTTTCCCTAGGATATCCTACGACTAGGCATTTATCCGATTTGGGTTCAAGTTTGGTACCTTCCAAATGTTTGACGTACTCCCAGCAACCCCAAATCTTCAGGAATGAGAAACCTGGTTTCTTTCCTGTCAATATCTTATACGGTGTCTGTTGGACAGACTTTGACGGAACCTTATTCAAAATAAGTATTGCACTGTTCAATGCATATCCCCAGAAGGAAATAGGTAGCTCCGTTTGACTCATCATAGACCTAACCATGTCTAACAAAGTTCGGTTTCTCCGTTCGGACACACCGTTTGATTGCGGTGTTCCAGGAGGAGTCCACTATGAAAGAATACCATACTCTTTCAAGTAATCAAGAAAGTCATTGCTTAAGTATTAGCCACCACGGTTCGACCGTAACGTCTTAATACTTTTACCGGTCTGTTTTTCTACTTCGTGTCGAAAGTCTTGGAATTTCTCAAAGGTTTCCGACTTGTGTCTCATAAGATACACATAACCATAACGTGATGCTTCATCCGTAAAGGTTACGAAGTATTCGTATCCACCTCTACCCTGGCTAGACATGGGCCTACATACGTCACTATGAACGAGGACTAACAGTTCGGTTGCACGTACACCTTTACCGCTAAAATGTGATTTAAGTATTTTTCCTAATAAATAAGATTCGCAGACGTCATATGAATTTGGATCAAATCCGTCCAAGTACCCACTTTTCGAAAGTATGGATATATATGTCTTGTTTATATGTCGGAGACGACAATGCCACATATAAGTTTCATCTTTGCTACTTACTTTAAGCCTTTTGTTTGTTACATTATATGTTTGAGATTGATTTATATTCAAAATATAAAGACCATTATTTGCATCAGCTGTGCAAATTTCTATATCATTTTTATACACAAAACACTAAGTGTTTCTAAATACAAAAGTATACCCGCATTGGGTTAACATAGATACAGAAATTATATTTCTAGTCAAACTAGGTAGGGGTGTTCACGGGTCGAGTCGGGTCGGGTTTTTTGAAATTTTGTTAAACCCGATCGGGTCGGGTTTTTTGAAATTTTGTTAAACCCGATCGGGTCGGGTCAAGGGAAAATCGGGTCGCGGGTCGGGTCGTGGTGAGGCGGAACCCGATCGGGTTCGGGTCGGGTCGGGTCGCGGGTCATTTTAAAAAAATAATAATTTTTTAAAATGAATTAATTATTTTGAAATATTAATATTTGTTATTTTATGTCCCAAAAATATCATATATATAAATTTTTAATACAAAAAAACAATAAACAAATGAAATAATAGTAAAAATTTTAAAAATAATAATACATATTTTAGGAAAATAATAAAAAAAATTATATATTTTATAGATTCGGGTCGGGTCGGGTCTATGATAACAAACCCGTTGAGTAACCCGAAAAATTCGGGTCGGGTCGGGTCGGGTCAAAATTTCGCAAATTTTTTTATAAACCCGAGCGGGTCGGGTCGGGTCGCGGGTTGACCCGACCCTATGAACACCCCTAAAACTAGGTACAAAATAACAGTTTGTAAGTTCAAGTACATGCCCCGAGGGCAGTTCCAAAACATAAGTGCCCACGGCCAAAATGGTAACTTGAGTCTCATTCCTGACGCTTAGATCAATCTCCCATGAGGCCAGTCTCCTGCTAATCTGCAGATCCTGCACATCAGTACATATATGAGTACCACAACCAGAATCAAAAATCCAATTTTTAAAACTAGAAGTAGACATATTTATTTCTATAACAAACATACCTGAAGTCGGTGCCTTGCCCACTTTAATCTCCTTCATGTGTGCCTTGTACTCGCGACAGTCACGCTTCCAGTGATCCCGCTTGCCGCACTGTAGACAAACATCTTGGGATTTGTCCTTGGGTTTCCCAGAACCCTTTGATGATTTGGCCCTGCCCTTCTTCTTATGCTTCTTCTTCTTCACACCTCCAATCACCTTGGGCCAAGCCCTCGGTCCCTGAGATGTCGAAGCAAAGTGCGCCTCGCGCTTCTTGCCCTTTAGAAGCTCATTTTCTGCCTCTTTCAGAATGGATATTAACTATCCAAGAGTATCATCTTGGTTCAGCATATTATAGTTCATGATGAACCCACACCAAGTGTCATCGAGAGACTGCAAGATCAAATCTATGGAGGTCTCTACATCGAAGACAATGCCCATTTGAGACAGTTGCTCGATGTCAGCAATCATCTGTGACACGTGGTGCTCAACAGATGTACCATCTGACATACGTGCATGGAAGAGCTTCTTTTGCAACTCATATCTTTGCGATCTAAGCTTAGATCGATGAAGATCGTGAAACTTCGCCAACATGTTATATGGATCCAATCCCATGTTCTGTCGACGGAATTGCTGAGTCATAACAGCAAGCATAATGGACTGAGCTGTGCAGTTGTCATCGCTGTGAGTCTTCCAAAGCTCACGCTCAACTATTTCCTCAGGTCCGGACTTAGGCCCAAAAGGTCTATCTATCGTATAGAGTAACTTCTCGGATCCCAGAATAATTTTGAGATTCATCTCCCAGTCAGAAAAGTTCGTGCCGTTGAAGAAATTTTCACCCATGATAATATCTCGGATACTGTTCTTTCCCGTCATTTTAATTGCGATAATCTAATTATCCAATTAACAATGCTTGGGTACAGTCTAACTGTTACAAGAAAAATAAAATTATATTAGTCAAACTAATAAGAATAATTGACGAAATAATTTGAAAGCGTGTAAAGCTAAGTATTTGAAAGAAATTGCAAATTCAATACTAGCCTCCCACTATTTTTCGGCGAGCCTCTAACCCTCTGTTGAGTACTCGGAAAGCTTAGTTTCCTAGTGGGCTAGGATCCCGTTAAATAACTCACAACCTTGACTTTGGCCAACAAGCTGTATGATATTTAATTAGGTAGATCTCGAAGATCAATTAGATCTCATCCAATTCCTAGATCCGGTAGGTGGACCTCCAAGTCCGAAACACATACACAATGTATATGCCAATATATCCAATATATTTGCCTAACCTTTTTCCTCTGAATCAACTAAGCCTTGGCTTTGGCACAACAAGCTTAATGATTCCAGTTAAGCGGGACCCATTGACTTTGGAAAACTTCGTAATCGATGTTGATGGACAAGAAGTGATATTGACTTTGCCAACAAATCACAACTTGAACAAGACACCGATATGGAACAAAACCTTCATGATTCAAACACATCCACGATGGACAAAGGCCTTGACTTTGGCCAACAAGCCAGTGCCAATCTTGGATCTTGAGTAAGAATCACTCAATGGAAGGAAAAACACTTAATATGTCTTGATTTTCGCGTAATTGGCAACCAATTAATTATCTTTGTTAAGGTCTCATCATACACCCTTAAGCATGCATTCTAAAAGCATAATAAGGCACGGAAATAAAATTAATAACGATATACGGATGGATATTTAACAAATTGTTCCTAGAACAAATCACTCCATTTCCTCTCCCCGGCTAGCACTATTCTTACTTCTACCCAATTACATAATACAATAATAGAAACCTCATTAACATTGAGGGGAATTAGGTGAGAAGAGAATATAAAGAATCAATAAAGAGAGAAGGCTGGACACGCAGGTCCAATTTATAAATTCTAAATTTACAGTAATTTCTAAAATTGCCCATTCCCTTCTAATATCCATCTGATATACGCTATTCATTCATCACATCCATGTATTCATTCAAGCATGTTATTCAATCAATCTAATCAAATTAATTAATCTTTGAATATTAGTGATCATCCAATGTTCAAACAATGATTTGATTTGCGCGAGTCCAACTCGATTTAGAATAAGTACTCGAAGTAAGAATTCTTGAATTAAATCGAGCTACTTAATTAAATCCAATTTAATATGTATTCAATACTAATTCATTTATTTAATTCCAAATTAAATATCTACACTTTTTAATGCGCTTTAACGACTTAGATTCTAAATCTAATCTAAATGGGTCTCAAAGCCCAATTAACATCCAATGTCGTTTAATTAAAGTCCAATGGGCTTTCAATTGATTTCATAAGGCATGGACTTTGGTCAATATGGGTCAAACCCAAATACCAAAGCCCATTTAAGGAATCACCCTTATTTGCCAAGAAAATAATTTAGGCCCATTAGGCCCAATTAAACTTTTAAAGCCCATTTGTATATTTGGACTTAATGGAATGATTAGGTCCAATTTAGATCCAATCCAATTGGCCTAAACCAACTTGACCCAACCAAGCCCATTATGCCCAAATACAATAATTTTAAGCCCAATTCAAAATCAAGCCCAATTAATTAAATTTCAATATTCCAAATTTCAAAATTCAATTAACTCAAGTGTAATACTTTAATTGATTATCTAAATTAACATTTCCAAAATACAAATTTAATCAATTAATCATGTATTAATATTTTCAACTCATGTCCAATATTTTTGAACCAAAAAATCATCTCATCACATGCTTATAGCTCACAGCATCGTTAGGGTTTTATTTGTCCGATCTCATTTTCAATCCGATTGAATCTTAAATCAACATTACCCATATTTTACAACTCATCCAATGATCAAAAAACAAAAATACCATGACTTTGTGGCAAGTAGTATATTCGGCCAAGCCATAATGTTGGGGAAAATTGATCCAATCCATTTTTCACAAAATTGATCACAAACAACTCCAAGTCATCCATATACAAGCATGCTCAAACAAGTAATTTAGTCAAAACATGCTCAAATCTAATTTACCCAAATTTTACCTTAAGTACATTTCATGCTCAAAATGGCTCAAGATACCATTGTTGTGTTTCTAGATTAGTCCCAAGATCATTCAAGCATAGAAATGGAATGAATACACATAAGAAGTATGGCGGAATCATACTTATAAAGATCGGCTTTGGATGTGAACAATCAACAAAAATTTCCCTTTGTAGAAGCTCTCGGCCAAGGCTCTATTTTGTTGATGAAGATGATCAAGCTCCAAGCTTTAAATGGATCCCAAGCTCTTAGATTAGTTTCCCTAACACCTTGTATAGATTCCTTGAATGTGCTAGCAAGTTAGGAAGAAAAATAATTCTTTTTCCTCCTCCAAGAAGCTCATGGCAATGGCTTTGTTTGGGAGAGAGAGAGTTTTCAATTTTGTGTTTTGTTTTCTAAAAACATTAATGAAAATCCTTTACCAAAATTTGGTATATCCTTTCCAAAAGTCAACAAAATTTTTGGCTCCAAAGTTGCATTAAATGCCCACACCAACCAACATCATGAATAGTGACAGCATGTCACTGACACTCACCAAAAATGTGACTTGATGTCTATCACTAAAGTGACAAGTGATGTGACTCGTGATGTGACTTAGGGGCCCCACTTGATTCGAAATTCGAGTGGGCCCGCAAACACTCACAGGCTCGGGTTCGCTAATTCCGAATTAATGAACTTCCGTCGTGACGTAATTAAATAATTATGCCTAGCAAAATTACTATTCACGTCGCTAACGAATTAATTCTAAATTAACTCGTTTGCCCGAATTAAAATCCAATTTTAATTCCGCGTCGAAATCTAATTTTGATTAATATATCAAATATATTATTTTATCGATTAATTCCAAATTAATCGTTCTCTCTCTTCAAATAGTATTTTATCCTAGATAAAATTTCTCCGCTATTTATCCCAGATTAATAAAGTTCGAATCATACGTCATCGGTGAATCTTCAGAAAGCGACCCAAGAGATCCCTGGATATGTTGGCAGTAAATCCGGTTGTCGGACTATCCGAATATATACGTACCTCGTACTATGTTTTTACCGATTTACAAGACATGGTTGGCTTCTAGCAAAGCATTGTGCCTACCCAATTCTCTAGAAATATTCTTAATGGAATATACGATCTTTGTCAGGCGTAGTATACGTAGTATCGTGTATAGCGATCCAGTATCAGATGTCACATGCAAGGCCTAGGGCTGGAATAGTATCTGTCTTGTACGAAGCATATATCAGATATCTAGCAACTAGTCTATTTAATCGGATAATCATGACTAAGTCATATTATCCCGATGGTTGCAACACAATAGAGAACCAGTTCTGTATCCCTACATGATCATCATCTCCATATGATTGAAGTGATACTTCCATCTTGACATCACATCCAATACACTACGATTCACAATAAACCCAGAAGAGGCGTACACAGAACCTTTTAAAGTCCTGGATGACCAAAACCAAAGCGTATCGATTGTCGCAAATGCTAGCGATGCAAGTCTCAGGTTAAGACCAAATACACCTACCTTGATGCGGATTCCCATAGACACATAGTCACACTACCAATGGAATTTCGCGGGGGTCTATCTAGAGCGAAACTGTTTCCGTACCATCGGCAAACACAACCTCCTACCGCACTTGCATAAGTATCATATACCTAAATATATGAGAACTATGTTGTTACGCTTCCATAACACGCACAAGTGCAATACTAGTCTATTCTGCATTATCGATGTCCAATCTCGATAATACTACGACTAGGGATGTTTTAATGATTAAACCTTTATGGATTGATATTGTCTCATATCTTATCAATCTGGAACTAATCATAAGGACCTCTATCATTTATATATCCAAATAACTAAATTACAAAATTATAAAAGGCAATTTCAATTGCTACATAGTTAATTTATACAAAAACCACAATGCCTTTTACAAATAGTGATGCTATGGGTCATAACTGTCCAATATTTTATTGGTTTTCCAAAAACCAAGTAGTTGTATAATTGTTTTCCAAAAACAAAAACAAGGTTGGTGAAAAGTAAATGGTTTCATAAAATTTTGCCAACCACTCACATCACACTTTTGACAAGTTGATATAAGTGAAGTGGGTCCCACCACTTTAAATTCAAAATTCAAGTTGGCATCTCCAACACATAACTTAGCTTTGGGCACGGGTTCGTTTATTCCGACTAAACGAATTTTCCGTCGCTAAATAATTAAATCCAATTTAATTAAATAATGATGCCTTGTAAAATTATTACGAAAGTCGCTTACGAATTAATTCCAAATTCACATGATTTAAAATCCAATTTTAATTTCGTATTGAAATCCAATTTCAATTAATATATCTGATATATTATTTTAGCCCAAATAAAAAAAAAATTAATAGAAAAATTTAATTTAATTATTAAATTTATTTTACCGATTAATTCTAAATTAATCGCGTTCTCTTTTCTGTACGAATTTAATCCCAGATTAATTCTTACCACAATCAATCCCAGATTAATTTTCTCTCTCATAATTAATCTCAGATTAATTCTATTTGAGTCAAATGTCATTAGTGAATCTTTAGGAAGCGACTCAAGAGGCTCTTGGATATGTTGACAGTAAATCCGGTTGTCGGACTATACGACACGTGCATGCCCCGTACCATATTTTCACCGACTTACAAGACATGGTTGGCTTCTAGCAAAGCATCTTGCCTACCCATTTCTCCATAAATATCCGCGGAGGAATATTAAATGTATCAGGCGTAGTAATACTTTGTAATGCGTAATATGATCCAATATTGGATGTCACATGCTAGGCCTAGGGCTGGCTCTGTGTCTTTCCCGTACAAAGTACATATCAGATCATGAGTAACTAGTCTATATGATCGGAAAGTCATGACCCAGTCATACTTTCCCGATAGCTGCAGCTTTTAAGAGTACTATTACAGTATCTGGTGTGACCATCATCTCCATATGACTTAAGTGATACTCCCATCTCGACATCACATCCAATACACTACGATTATCAGTAAATCCAGTATAGATGTACACAGAACCTGTTAAAGCTCCAGACCACCAATACCAAAGTAAACTGATTGTCGCAAGTATTAGCGACATAAGTCTTAGGTTAAGGATCACATACAGCTACCCTGATTCGGATTCCCATAGACACATAGTCATACTACCAATGGGATTCGGAGGAGTCTATCCAGAGTGAACTGTTCCCGGTCCAACAGTTAACGGGACCTCTTATCACACTTGCATAAGTATCAAATACTTAAACATATGAGAACTATGTCGTTAAACTTCTATAACACGAACAAGTGTAATACTAGTCTATTATGCATTATCGATGTCCAGTCTCGATAATACTATGACTATGGATATTTAATAATTAAACCGTTCATGGATTAATATTGTCTCATATCTTATTAATCTGATTCAATCATAAGGAATTTTATAATTAAATATATATCCAAGTACTCCAATTAAAATAATGATAAAATAGCAATTTCCTTTTGTCACTTAGTTAATTTGTACAAAAACACAATATTTATTATAAATAGTGATGCTATGAGTCATAATTGTCCAACAGATTCTCCTCCGCCAAAGGTTTTGGGATGATTCCCATGACTTGACTATTTCCTTCTTGTAACGCCTTTGAAACAATCCTCATTAGTCCAAGATTGCCACCGCCATATACTATGTGCATATTCCATTCAACTATGACTCTACCCAATTCCTGTGCTGCCTCAATGAACTTTGGCTTAGATCCAACACTAGTACCGCAAAACACAGATATTTACAATTCGTCTTCTTAAAGTGGCTTCCATTAATTATGTATTTCTTACTCAAATCTGGATGCCTGCTAATCGAACCCGTGCTTCAATAATCCAATGAATGTCACTAGGAATACCTTTGATCATCAGAAGTCTCATTCATTCCAAGCGAGCTTTGTAGACTTTCATCAGAGAGTTTTGAGGGAGAGACGGAAATTGCTTGTGTAGCTTTACGAGAACTTTTTCCATCCTGAAATGTGACTTTACCAACAAAATTAAACACACAAAAATAAAATACACCAAATCACAATATATACACAAATTGCTTGGGTTGCCTCTCAACTAGCGCTAAGTTTAACGTCGTCAGCTAGACTTGACTGCCCGAACGTTAGGCTGGATATAAAAGTGTGACACTTTCTTTTTGTGCTCAAATGATTCTCCCCATTTGTGCTTGACACGCTGGCTGTTAACCTTGAATGTTTCGTTGGTGTTGGGATCAAGTAATTCAACAGCTTCATTTGGTAAAACCTGAGTAATCACAAATGGACCTGACCATCTTGATTTCTGTTTTCCAGGGAAAGGTTTCAACCTTGAATTGTATAACAACACATGTTTCCTTGGTTCTAGTTGTCTGCGCACTATTTTTTGATCATGCCATTTCTTGGTCTTTTCTTTGTATAATCTGGCATTCTCATAAGCCTATAGGAGAAATTCCTCCAATTCGTTGAGTTGGTGGAGTCTATTTTCTCATGCTGCTTGTGGATCAAGATTTAACTTCTTTAGTGCCCAGTACGCCTTATGTTCAAGCTCCACAGGAAGATGGCACGCTTTCCCAAACACCATTCGATATAAGGACATACTAATGGGTGTTTTATAAGTTATCCGGTAGGCCCATAATGAGTCATCCAGTTTTGTAGACCAGTCTCTCCTTGTTGATCCAACGGTTCTCTCCAAGATTGTTTTGATCTCCATGTTTGAAACTTCAACCTGTCCATTCGACTGCAGATGGTAGGCAGTGGCAACTTTATGAGTAACTCCATATTTGGATAGAAGTGCATTAAAGTATTTGTTGCAGAAATGTATGCCACCGTCACTGATAATCGCCCGAGGTGTTCCGAAGCGAGTGAAAATATTCTTTTTAAGGAATTTTATCACCACTTTTGAATCATTTGATGGCAGTGTTACCGCTTCAACCCATTTGGAGACGTAGTCTACTGCAACTAGTATGTACAAGTTTCCGAATGATGGAACAAAGGGTCCCACAAAATCAATCTCACATACATCAAATATCTCCACTTTCAGAATATTTTACAGAGGTCCTTCATTTCTCCTCGAAATATTTTTCGTTCTCTGGCACCTATCACATTAAAGAGCAAATAAGTAAGCATATTTAAACATAGTGGGTCAGAACAAACTTTATTGTTGGACTTTGGCTGCAGTTTTATTTCCGCTGAAGTGTCCGTCATATTTTGATGAATGATAATTCTGCAAGACACTATTGACCTCCTCCTATGGAACACAACGTCTCAGTAATTGATCAGCACATTGTTTAAACATGTACGACTCATCCTAGATATAATGCTTGACTTCTTTGAAGAGTTTCTTTCATTGCTGATGTGTCTATTCCAACGGCCATTTTCCTGATACTATGTAGTTTATATAGTCAGCATACCAGGAACATCCTATTGTTTCATGACAAACAAATGTCCATCTGAAAAGTTTCTTTGATTTTCAGTTCGTGACCAGCTGTTTCTCCATTTGTCGAGCCTCGATAAGTGATCTGCCACTTGGTTTTCTATCCCTTTCCTGTCTCAGATCTCCACGTCAAACTCTTGCAGTAGAAGCACCCAACGGATCAATCTGGTTTTTGCATCTTTCTTGGGGATCCAATATTTGATTGTTGAATGATCTGTGTAGACTATCACTTTGGGACCCAGCAGATAAGAGCATAATTTATCTTTCGCAAACACAACTGTGAGCAACTCATTTTCAGTGGTTTTGTAATTGAGTTGAGCTTCATTTAGAGTTCTGCTGGAGTAGTAAATAGTTTGGAAGATTTTTTCTTTCCGTTGTCCCAAAATTGCAACTACAATAAAGTCACTTGCATCGTACATCACTTCAAATAGATGAGTCCAGTCTGGTGCTACTATGATTGGGGCAAAGACCAGCTTCTGTTTCAAGATTTCAAAAGCTTCGTGGCATTCTTTGTTGAAGTTGAAAGGCACATCTTTCTCTAGAAGCTTGCACAGAGGTTTAGCAGCCTTAGAGAAGTCTTTGATAAATCTCCTGTAAAAGCCTGCATGTCCGAGAAAACTCTGAATCCCTTTAACAGTTTGGTGGAGGAAATTTTTCAATTGTCTCAATCTTTACTTTGTCTACCTCGATTCCCTTTTGTGAGATCTGATGTCCAAGCACAATGCCTTCATGCATCATGAAGTGACATTTCTCCCAGTTCAGTACCAGGTTGGTATCTTCGCATAATTGTAACACATTTTCAGATTTTGTAAGTAGTGATCAAAAAAATCTCCAAACACAGAGAAATCATCCATGAAAACCTCTATACTTTGGTCCAGCATGTGTGAGAAGATGGCCATCATGCAATGTTGAAATGTGGTAGGAGCATTACATAGTCCAAATGGCATTCTGCGGAAAATAAAAGTATCATACGGACATGTAAAAGTGTTTTTCTCTTGATCTTCTGGGGCGATGGCAATCTGATTGTACCCCGAGTATCCGTCCAGAAAGCAATAGAATTCATGTCCCGCCAATATGTCTAGCATCTGGTCAATGAATGGCAGCGGAAAATGATCTTTCCTTGTTGCTTTATTTAGTTTCCTGTAGTCCATGCATACTCTCCATCCAGTCACTGTTCTTGTTGGAATCAGCTCGTTTTTTTCATTTATGACTATGGTAATTCCTCATTTCTTTGGCACACACTGCACATGACTCACCCATGTGCTGTCAGAGATGAGGTAAATGATGTCGGCGTCCAACCATTTGATAATTTTTTCTTCACAACTTCCTTCATGATTGGATTTAGTCTCCGTTGATGCTCCACTATAGGTTTATACTCATCGTTCATCAGAATCTTATGCATGCAAAAAGATGGACTAATGCCTCGAATATATGCTATAGTCCGATGGCTTTCTTATGTTCTCGTAACACTCTCAGTAATTTTTCTTCCTGCTCCTATGTTAGTGACGAAGAAATAATCACAGGTTAATCAGAAGAGTTTCCTAAGAATGCATACCTGAGCTGGCTCAGAAGTAGGTTCAGTTCTAGCTTTGGTGGTTCTTCAATCGAGGGCTTGATTCACTCCTTTTTTGGTAATTCCAAAATTTCCATCTGTGGTGTCGATTTGAAGCAAAATGGTTTGTCAAGATAGATGATAAATTCCAGAATTTCAGCATCTAGCTCGCTTTCAGACATGTTGGTGATGCAAGCTTCAAGTTTATCCGTGGGAAGTGGTAGTGCATCAGTATCCTGGATGACACTATCTACAACATCAATTCTAAAACATTCCTCCTCCTTTTCATCACTCGAGAATTTCATAGATTTGAAAACATTGAAGGTAACTTCTTGACCCTGCACTTTTAAGGTTAGTTCTCCTTTTTGTACGTCAATAACAGTTGGACATGTAGCCAAGAAATGTCTCAAAATGATGATAGGTACATCTTTGTCTTCTTCTATGTCAAAGATAATGAAATCTGCTTGGAGAATAAGTTTGTCGACTTTGACGAACACATCCTCAACTAAACCTCTCGGAAATGTGAGCGTTCTATCAATAAGTTACAGAGAGACTGAGGTAGGCATTGTTTCTCCAATCTGCAGTTTCATGTAAATCGAAAAAGGCATCAAATTAACATTAGTACCTAAATCACACAAAGCTTTACCAATGTAATGTTCTCCAATGGTGCATGGGACAGTGAAACTGCCAGGATCTTTCAACTTTAGGAGAAGTTTCATCTGAATGATGGCGTTGCATTCTTCTATCAATGTTACTGTCTCGCAATCTCCCAATCTCTGCTTTCGTGAAAGAATGACTTTCATGAATTTGACATAGCTGGGCATTTCTTCCAACACTTCTGCAAATGAAATGTTGATATGTATCTTTTTGAAGACCTCCAAGAATCGAGCAAAATATTTGTCCAGTTTGTTTTTCTGGAGACGCTGTGGAAAAAGGTGGAGGTGAAGTGAATCTTTCTTGATCTATTTCCTTTGCTTCTTTTTCTTCCATCTGTGGAACTGCTTCTTTTGGAACTTCTTTAATGGGTACTTTGATTCCAACATCTTTGTTGATTTCAATATTACTTTTGTTGTCTTGAAACTTTATATATATGATAATTTCAGGACATAAAATAACTAATATTTATATTTTAAAATAAATAATTCATTAAAAAAATTTATTTTTTTAGACGAGCCGACCCTATCGGGTTTTACCTCTCAAATTTTGGGTTTAGGATTCGAACTCGAGTGATCCGATCCGATCGAGTCTCAAAATTTCAAAAAAACCCGACCCATCCCGACTCATGAACACCCATGGATAAAACAGTATTTTTAAAGGTCAACTTACGGTCAACTAACGATTTAAATGAAAAATAGTAAAATGTTAAATTTTATATAAGTTTTGTAGTAAAATGTAATATATTAATATTCATAGTACCAAATTGTTATTTTATCATAATTTTAATCGTAAAACATAAATAACCATATTTAATATATATTAATTATTCAAAGATGGGCATTGGGCCTTGTGAGTCATTGAATAAATGTCTAATTTTTTTTAAAAAAAACGTTTTTTTTGGTTTTATTTTTCATTTGAAATAGAAGGGTTATTCTGATCAATATACCCCTTTATATTTTAACTGAAATTTGAAAATGTTTGGAAGTAACTAACTACCCTCTTTTTATTCTTCATATATGGAATAGAGAAGACAGACTTAGAGAGCAATAGATAGAGATATCAAATTGATAAAGTTTTCCATATACAATTGTTGGTGGTATTTTCAGATCCTATAATATTTAAACAGTATGGCAGGGGTAAAAAGATAATTCCCTTCTTGGTCAAGATCATTAATGCCAACCCGACCACTAAAAGACAAACAGTAAGTGGCCGAGCACTTCATGATCGATAACCGAGCACTTGGTTCAGATGACCGGGCAATTATCAGATCGAGAACAGCGTTCTTAGTCCAAAGAACCATTATGACCGACCTCATGAAGACCAAGTATATAGCAAGATATGCGCCAGAAGATGACACCCTATTTTTTACGATAAGATGATAAGTTATCATATTTTCATGAGAAAACTGATAAGTCAGTATCCTAATATGATAAAAGAAGTGAAGGTAGTTTTCAACTAGGAATCCTTATAGGAAGAGGAATCTGATTTCTTCACTATTATAAATAGAAGGGAAATAGTGCTTGTAAGGCAGGTTCTTGGAGAATTAGGAAGAGGGGGTCATAATCATTATCATCAGACTTGTAAACACAAAAGAGATATCAGAGAAACATATCTCAGTAATAAAAATATCATTCAATTTGTGTCTGTGGATGTAGGTTGGATCTAGTCCGCCGAACCACTTTAAATCTCTTTGTCGATTGGTGCATTTATCTGTTTTTTGCTAAATTTGCTTTTGGTTCCCTCATAACCGAACAAATTCACTATTGAGGGAGGATTGCCTCGGGAGTAATATTCCCATATTGCCCCGAGACCAAAATCAGCCGTCAATAGTTGGCGCCGTCTGTGGGGAGCCCAATAAAAAGTAACTCACGTATTAAGGCGATGGCAGAAAGTGGAAATCACCGGTCGTCAGGGAGTTCAACAGCGGATTGGATGGAGAAGATAGAAGAAAATATGAGAAAAGATAGGGAGGAAAATCAAATCCTTATGAAATCCATGATGGATCGACTGGAAAAATGGAAAGGATGAACAACGAAAGACTTGACGCTGGGACCAGTCGGAGAAGAGGCAAAATAGCAGAAGGAAAAATGGTTGTAGACATGAGTAAAGACGATGAACCCAGGAGGAGAGGCCCCTACGGGATAAAGTCTATAGTGGTAGAAAAAGATTCACAAACAGAAGACACGTGGGAAGAAGAAGAGGGAAGACAGTAGCCAGATTCCTCATATGCCAGCCCCTGCAACACCAGAAGTGGAGATAGGAAGTATGGTGAGACTGAACGGAAAACCTCAAGTCATGAGGAACGCCGCACCCGGGATAATAGACACGAAGAAGGCCGTTGGAGGCGGCATGGTAGTACAGATAGCGATATGAGATCTTGGTTAAGGAAAGAGATGGCCAAGTGGGGAGTGAACCTCAAAATCGATACAGGAGATGCCCGGGACGGTGAGGAGGAATCTCCCCTAATAGAATAAATAAGGTCGGTAAAACTCCCAAGATGATTCAATATGCCGTCCATGACACCCTACAAAGGCCATACTGATCCGAAATCCCATATTGAAAGCTTTTTCCTATTGATGGAGGTCCAAAGAGTGGTAGGGGATACCGTTTGCAAAGTATTCCCCCTAACCTTGGGTGGATCCGCCATTCTATGGTACAGAAGTCTAGCCCCAGGGAGCATCGGTAGCTTCGCACAATTTAGGAAGTCGTTTGTTCGGCACTTCAAAGGGGCATGCGTCCCTAAAAGATAATTGGGGAATTAAGACTCATGAAGTAGGGGGATGACGAGCCCCTAAAGACTTTCATTGAATGATACCATAATATGGTGCTCGAAGTCGGGGGATATGAGTCCCTCGAGGCCTGGGAAAGTTTAAAGGGGGCCTTAAGGGTCGGAAAGCTGTGGACTCACCTGAGGATCCAAGGTACACCGGATTATGCAACCACTCTGGAAATAGCCCGGAAATTCGTTTCATTGGAAAACGAGGAGAAAATCTCCCGAAGGGAGACAACCATCAGAGAGAGGACGGTAAGGGCAGAGGCTTCTCGCAGGCCAGACAGGGAGTTCAAAAAACCACCCCCAAGGCTAAGGGAGTTCAAGCCAATGCCTCGGAATGACCGGGAAAAAGGAATCCCGACCCAAGTGAACCATGTGGTCAAGGAAGAAGCATACATTACTCTGAACAAACCACTAGGGAAAATCATCATGGAGATCCAGGGAAAAGGCCTCTTGATAGAGTCTGACCTCAGAAGATTCCCCCCAGATAAGAGGAATAAAAAATTCTATTGCATACATCATAATTTGAGGGGACACATGACGGACGGGTGCAAAGACTTGCGGGAGCAAATGGAAGACCTGGCGCGGAATGGGTATTTGAATAATTACATTAACCATGAAGTTATGGCGGCTAGACAGAGGGCACAGTACCGACAGGTAAATATCATCGCAGGGGGGAAGACACTGGCCGGATATTCCAACCGCTCAAGGAAAAACTATAGTCGGACTCGGGGGTCGGAGGTGCTAGAAACAGAATAGTCCTCGGGAATGCAAGGCGGTCAGTCGGTGCCGATAATGTTCAATGACGAGGATGTCCGAGGGGTGAGTTTCCCCCACGATGATGCGTTAATTATTAAAGCAACAATCGACGGTTCAGAGGTAGACAGAATCCTAGTGGATCCCAGAAGTGCAGTAGATATAATCTCCAAATATGCTCTGGACGGTCTTGGAGTGGAATATGCGGCTTTAACTGACGATGAGACTCCTCTATACAGTTTCGGGGGCTCAACAGTCGTCCTATTAGGAAGGATACAATTAGCAATGATGATCGGGACTCATCCCCGGACTCGGACGATTATGATAAATTTCACAGTGGTGGATTACATGAGCAGTTACCAAGTCATTGTTGGTTGGCCTTTCATGATGAAACAAAAGCCACAATGTCTTGATATTACTTAAAACTGAAATTCCCCACCCGGAAAGGGATCGGAATCGTTTGCGGGAGTCAGGAGGTAGCCCGGAGCTGTTTTGCCACCCTCTCACGGGAAACCCTCTGCATTGAAGTAGGTACCAGGAAAAGGCAAGAGAATGAGGACGGAGAAGAAGCAAGTTAGAATCCGGGTCCTCGGCCAAATAAAGTTGCCCGGCTAGGGGCGGTCGAAGAATTAGAGGGGACAGAACTTTTCAGACCTGGGAAGGGCCCTATAAAATTAAAGAGGTGGTAAAGCCATAGGTCTACATTTTAGAATAGCTGGACGTCACACGATTAAGGAAACCTTGGAATGCCGAGATGTTGAGGAAGTACTTTCAGTAGACTATTCCTTTTTTGCAGCAACCCGACAAGGGTTAGGAGCTCAATGTAAAGCCTCTCTCGAAATGTCCCGCAGAATTTGTAAGAAGGGCAGTAGGTCCCCGAAAATGAATAAAACTTTCTCTTTCCAATAAAGAAAATTTTCACCCGACTCTTTCAAATAGATTTGAAAGCCGCATTCAAAAATTCTGGGGATATACTCGATCCAGAGAGATGAATGCATGAGGAAGCACGTGAACTCTTCGTGGTGGCATCAAACTCCCAAAGTTGGAGCATAACTACTCTATGACTTGCACTTAAGAGGGATAACTCGAGATGACAATCGCGAGGAGGGAGTGCCAACGCGAGATGGCCGGCCAGGCCAGATTGGTAAATGCGACTGCAGAAATGTGTTCTCGTATATATTTTTCCTGCCCAATGAATCTGTGAGAAGCATAGCACGGGGAGGGATCATACCCCCGTGGCGTTTGCTTGCTCTAGTGTTACCGAGCATAAGGAGGAATATGCCTTTAATGTTCCGGGCACTCTTTGATCCTTACCTATTTCTTTGATCATATGGATCCGTGAGAAGCATAGCACGAGGAGGGATCATACCCCTTGTGGCGTTTGCTTGCTCTAGTGTTACCGAGCATAAGGAGGAATATGCCCTTAATGTTTCGGGCACTCTTTGATCCTTACATATTTCTTTGATCATATGGATCCGTGAGAAGCATAGCACGGGGAGGGATGATACCCCCGTAGCGTTTGCTTGCTCTAGTGTTACCAAGCATAAGGAGGAATATACCCTTAATGTCTTGGGCACTCTTTGATCCCTATTTCTTTGATCGTTCAGATCCGAGAGAAGCTTAGCACGGGGATGGATGATACCCCCGTAGCGTTTGCTTGCTCCAGTGTTACCGAGCGTAAGGAGGAATATACCCTTAATGTCTCGGGCACTCTTTGATCTCTATCTATTTGATCATTTGGATCCGTGAGAAGCATAGCACGAGGAGGGATCATACCCTCGTGGCGTTTGCTTGCCCCAGTGTTACCGAGCATAAGGAGGAATATACCCTTAATGTCTCAAGCACTCTTTGATCCATATTTCTTTGATCGTTCGGATCCGAGAGAAGCATAGCACAGGGAGGGATGATACCCCCGTAGCGTTTGTTTGCTCTAGTGTTACCGAGCATAAGGAGGAATATACCCTTAATGTCTCGGGCACTCTTTGATCCCTATTTCTTTGATCGTTCGGATCCGAGAGAAGTATAGCACGGGGAGGGATTGTGCCCTCGTAGCGTATGCTTGCTCCATCGTTGTAAACGCTCTTTGATCCAAATCCTAGTTCACCACGGGACTCTGAACTGAAAGATTCAGAATTGTTTTTGGAAACCTCGGACAGGACGCTGTTTTAAGGAATCCGTGCTGTTGTTTACACTTTAATATTTAGCTTTGGGATAAGTGTTAAGTCACCCCCCTTTTTTAAAAAAAATTATTTTCCAAAGTGTTTTTTTGTTTTTTCTTTACTGGTCTGGCAAGGGGACGCCCGTGCCAGACTCGGTAGGGCTTCAAAAGGTCGATTCACTTCCCTTCTGAGCAAGTCCCAATGGTTATTTGGCTCGGGGATGGATTTCGTTCCGCCGAGGCCACTTGATTATTTGACTCGGGGCTGGATTTCGTTCCGCCGAGGCCACTTGATTATTTGACTCGGGGCTGGATTTCATTCCGCCGAGGATGCCATGAGTGTTTTCTCTCAGCTCGGGGTCGGTTACATCCCATCGAGTCTGTCTCTTTGGACTGGGGACGTAACATTCCCCCAGAGCCAAGTGTTTCTCTCAGCTCGGGTCGGGTTACATCCCACCGAGTCTGTCTCTTTGGACTGGGGAAGTAACATTCCCATAGAGCCAAGTGTTTCTCTCAGCTCGGGGTCGGGTTACATCCCACCGAGTCTGTCTCTTTGGATTGGGGACGTAACATTCCCCCAGAGCCAAGTGTTTCTCTCAGGGAGTCTGTCTCTTTGGACCAGGGACGTAACATTCCCACAGAGCCAAGTGTTTCTCCCAGCTCGGAATTGGGTTATGTCCCACCGTATGATCTAATTTCCGGCTCGGGTTGTCCTTTCATGGCCGGGCCTCGAGTGATCGTTCGCAGGAAATTATTCGGAGCAGATTACGAAAGATAAAAAGTAGAAACACATAAAAATACATATAAATATGAATATGAAAAGTCATTACAGGAAAAGTGAAATATGTCTAAAGTTTACACAGAGCCCCGTTCGGGTTACCCCTTATCAATCAGCCCGCGCAGGGGCAGTTGGTTCTTCCGCGGTAGGCTCGGATGGCAGATGGCTTGGCTCGGCCTCAGGAGGAGGGACAATGGCTTCCACATCGACAATCTGGGAGGCCCCGATGAATACGGCTTCAGGAGCTAGAGCAGAAACCTCTGGACGATTCTCTTCGGGAATAAAGGCCACTGGTCGGTCCTCTTGATGAGCTGGGGGGACCGGGGAGATCGAGATTGGGTTGGGATCCATTACTTCCTCAGGAGAATGGGGTAGCCATTTCTGAAATTCTTCCTGTAATATTTCCCATTTGCAGAAGCGGATGGCCACATGGATAGGCCCCATATCCAGGTCGGGCAATATCATCGAATAATTTCAGCACAGTCACCGACCCCCTCGAGACGGATTGCGTCTCTCTCGGCCTCCAACTCAGCTTCCTTTCTCTTAAACTCCTCTCGGATCTGTGCCATCTCTTCATCATTTGCCCTCAATTTGGATTCAACGGGGCACACTTCCACCTTCAAGATCCAGTTGTCAACCTGGGCGACCTCCAATTCCTTCATGGAGGCCTCAGTATTTTTCCTCTCCAGAGAGGCAGCGGCCCTAAGAGCTTTATTCGTTTTAAGGGCCTTGACTGCGGCCAGTTCATGATTTTTAACCGTCTCTTCAGTATTAGCCAGCTTGGCTTCCACTTCAGTGAGACGATTCTGAAGCCTCTGGGCTTGGCCTCCCTCGGATAGAAGGCTCAGAAGAAGATCTTTGTTCTTGGCCGTCAGATAAGTCACCTGCCGAGAAGGAGGCAGAAATTCAGAAATCAAATTAAGTAAAAATACAGAATGGGAATAAAAAGGAAGGTTACATTTTCCATCTGGGAGCACAACCCGGTAACCACGTCCTTGGGAGAAAGATCTTCGTATCTCGAAATCTTCTCTGAAGAGACCTCATCGGCCAGTTCATTGAAGGCCGACACCATATGAGAAGTAGCCTCACTGATATCCGGACCAAGATCTTCTACGCCGAGAATCACGGCGCCTTTCCTTTTTTTGGAGGTGCCCTCCGGTGTTTTCCTCTCTTTCCGAGCTGGCTGTTTTTTTGCTCAGAGTTCGTTCCTCTTCCATCTCCCGAACCAGCTTGGTTTCCTCTCTGCCCCAATCAGACGTCTCCTATTTTTAGTAAGTCTTGTGGGGCTGGATGGTCGGGCAGTGACTGTTAGCGATGCCCGAGAAGGCGGAGACAAGCTTTAGACGGCCAGCGGGGCTGCCTCTTCAGACATATTTGTGGCCTCGGTAGTTGCGACCGTTTCCGAGAGGACCCGGCCCCATCATGGCCGATTTTCTTTGCTACACCGGTCAATTGCTCGAGATATTTTGGCCTCTTCGACATTCCTGCAAAAAGAAAAGGTAAAAATGATGGTCAGTCCGGAATCCAAGCAATTTCAAATCATCATCAGACCGAACAAACAAGGGGATAGGTTAGAAGGTTAGTAAGGCCTACCTAGCCGCCCCGGGACTTTTGGAGGAATAATCCGAATGAGCCCCAACTTGACAAAGGTCGCATCATTAACCAACTTCTTCCAATGATCGGCATATCACCGAGCCCAGCGTACCCGCGCCCGGACCTGATGGGAGACCTTGAGAGCGTCCCTCCAAAAAGCTGGGAAGAATCAAAGAAGTTAGAATCCTATCATGAAAATAAGAGCAGGAAATCCTATCATGAAAACAAGAGCAGGAAAACTAAGGGCTAGATTCCTAACCTCCCGCTCTGAAGATATCCGGGGCTGAAATCTCCTCTTCATGGGATCTCAGGACCCGCCCCCAATCTCATGTTGCCCAGAACCATAAATCTTTGAAGTTTTTGTTGGAGTCGGGGAGTTTTCCGACAATGTTTGAAGAGTCAGCATTAGCAGAAAGGTATTACCAATCATGGTGCATCCTTGGGTTGGATTTCAATCGATACAACCTTTTCACCTCTTCAAGAGAAGGTTCGTCGAGTCCCGCCCGATGCCAAATCACACGTAGCCCGGCCAGGATCCTCCAACTGTTCAAGCTTAATTGACAAGGGGCAATCTCCATCTCGGCCAACATCCAGGCGAAATAACGTTGAAATAGCAGCCGGAGTCCGCGCTCAAAGAAAGCTGGGAGCAAAGCCACCGAACCCTCATTGGGTTGACTAGCACGATCCAATAGGCCGGGGACTTCCAGGTGATATCTATCGGAATATCATATCGCTGCCGGAGCAGCTCAAGGTCGTCTTCAGTTATCTTGGAAGGCCGATCCATATCCAAAGCCGAGTAGTTAAAATCACGGGGCTCTCGGTCCTTTCGTGGAATCCTGTGATGGTAAGTATCTTCTTCGACTTCAGAAGTGGTGGGGGTAGTTTCGAGGTCCTCTATGCTTGGTGCCCCCGAACCCGAGGAGAGATCTACGGCAGAGGCAGTCGAAGGTTCATCAGGGATTGCCGAGGAAGATTCGTTGACAGACATCCCTGACATCCGGGAAATAAGAAAGGAGGGAGGTCAGTCTATAGCCAAATTCTAAAACGGCCGGGGATTTCACAGTTATCCTTAGACTATGGGAAAACTAAGCTTATGGGTTCTAAACGCTCTAACAACATCCATTAAAACATAAATCTCTCCCTAAACAGCATCAAGCAAAAGCATGGAACCCAGAACAAACACACAACACAAAAAAGAGAAAGAGAAAGAAAACAGCAAACGAGGAGGTCGCTCAAAAGACTTACCTGATCCTTCTTCTGAAGACTGAGGAGAAATGGGTTGAAAAGCTTAGGTGGCACTGAATCTAACGTCGCACAGTTGGAGAGAAGAGAGTTCTTAAAGATTGATAAAATTTTACCAAACAGATGCAAGTTGGTCGATTCGTCTTTTTATGGTTACGTCGAAGCATTTGTGACCGTCAGATCATGAAAGGGTCTCGGATGTGCGCCATGTGTCGACCTCGGAAGCAATTTGACATAGTCGAAAGAACGGTTGAGATCAGATGTATTTTGGTGTAAGTAGTGAACGATCGATGTTGTCTACTTCTTGGTGGGAAGCCGGCGGATGTTTGACAAGTGTCAAGCTCGGGGTAAACCCTAGAGATGATTTGATGGGTATTTAAACGGATGTGACGATTGCGCGTCTCGAGAAAGAGTCTCCAAAGGGGCGGTGAAAGGATTTTATTTTGGCAGGAGAAAGGAATCAGACCGAGCATATTGGTTGAACCGAGGACATTATGGTAGCGCGCCAATAAGCTTCTCTTCACAAGGGTCAGCCATCACTCTGTTGGGAGGACTATTTCTTTTTATATAGTTCCAGGCACCAACTTGCATACTCGTTGGAACCGAGAACTATGGGACAAATGTTGGCGGTATTTTCAGATCCTATAATATTTAAACAGTACGACATGGGTAAAAAGATAATTCCCTTATTGGTCAAGATCATTAATGTCGACCCGACCACTAAAAGCCAAACAGTAAGTGACCGAGCACTTCATGATTGGTAACCGAGCACTTGGGTTCAGATGACCGGGCAATTATCAGATCGACATCAGCGTTCTTAGTCTAAAGAACCATTATGACCGACATCATGAAGACCAAGCATATAGCAAGATACGCTCCAGAAGATGACACCCTATTTTTACGGATAAGATGATAAGTTATCCTACTTTCATGGGAAAAACTGATAAGTCAGTATCCTAATAGGATAAAAGAAGTGAAGGTAGTTTTCAATTAGGAATCCTTATAGGAAGAGGAATCTGATTTCTTCACTATTATAAATAGAAGGGAAATAGTGCTTGTAAGACAGGTTCTTGGAGAATTAGGAAGAGGGGATCAGAATCATTATCATCAGACTTGTAAGCACAAAAGAGATATCAGAGAAGCATATCTCAGTAATAAGAATATCATTCAATTTGTGTCCGTAGACGTAGGTTGGATCTAATCCGCCGAACCACGTTAAATCTCTTTGTCGTTTGGTGCATTTATCTATTTTTTGCTAAGTTTGCTTTTGGTGCCCCCATAATTGAACAAATTCACTATTGAAGGATGATTGCCTCGGGAGTAATATTCCCATATTGTCCCGAGACCAAAATCAGCCGTCAACAAGAAACTTGCTGATCCTTGAAAACAAACATCAAGTAGATTCGCCAATGGTCAAAATATCAAGTGCAGATTTTCGACTTGTAGATTGTTGAATCCTAGTGACAGACGTCCAACGAACTACAAGCACAAGAGTATATGCGAATTTCTGCTATAGGATATAGTCTTCTGTGCTAGCCTCAATATATAAAAATCAGTGTGCTGTTTTGTTTTGTTTTTTGTTTTTTCGTTTTTTTTTTGCTTGCATTGTAGGTTTACTTGTTTTTAAGTTTTTGGTTTTGATTTGTATTTCGTTTATAAATTTCTATTTAAATAAAATTTATTGGATTCGTTGACTGTTCTTAATAAAATTTTATTGCAACATGAAATTTTTCTACACCACTCTTCAGATTCCAACATCCTGACATTCGTTTTCAAACAAAACAATTAGAAATTGCATTTGAGTGACTCCATTTCAACTGAAATGTGGGATGATTAAATCAGTGGTTTGTCATTTTCGTAGAATGGTTTTGTGGAAGGCCTTTTTTTATTTTTATTTTTATTTTTTATGTGGAGTGTGTGTCCCTAATGTGCCACTCAAGACGCCTTTCCTTTAGTGATAACGCTTGAAGCTGGATAAGTATTTTCAATGCATTAAAGTCACCATCATCAATCTACAAGGCTTCTCATTTTAGGGGGATGAGTTCGACCCCAAGCTATCTTTCACTATTTCTATCCAGATAAATTAGAATTGATTTTTTTTCCTAAATATATGCGGGAATAGATTTTCAAACTTTGTTTCGGTATATATCTAAAGATCCCTACAAATATATATACTTATCTTTGTAGTATATTTTTATATTATAATTGTCTCAATGGACTTGATTTGTTGGTGTATGATTCAATATCTCACTTAGTTCTGGGTTCGAATCCAAAGAATGCGTTTCTTATATGAGCCTGCGCTTAAGCCCAGAAGTGGTGGATTGACGATGATGTTTACAACAAATTTTTTTTTTTTTTTTTAAAAAAAACTTTAAATTGCAATTTGTAATATGTATTTTTTAAAATGGCATGAGATGTTTGAAAGGTTAAGAAAAGATAAAAGAGATTCCAGCTTAATAATAATAATAATAATAATAATAAGAAAAAGAAAAAAAAAAGTGCTTTAATTGATGTTCCATTTCAACCTAAAAATAAACAAACTTTTTTTATTTTCACCATAAAAACCAAGCATCATCTTTGATTAGTAGAGATCGAAGAATGGGAGATCCAGCTAACGGCTTGCTACCACCAGCCTCATCTCCAACCAATTCCATCTCCTCAGTTGATTCCTCCGATCTCGACACTGAGGTAATACCTAATTCACGCCGACGCCATATTTATTTTATTTTTAATTTAATTTTTAATTTTTAATTTTTGATAATTTTGTAATTGTACATGTATGTACAGTCTACGGGATCATTTTTTCATGACAGAAGCACGACGTTAGGTACTTTAATGGGAGTGAATTTTCCTGCCGTTACGTTTAGAGCTCCTCCGTCTCAGTCTCAGCACCGTGATCTGCACGTGCACGTGACGGCCACCACCGGAACAACAAGGCCGAACAAGAAGAGGAACAAGAAAAGGACTTCGCCAATTATGTCGGCTCCAACGACCGCTCGGCGTCGGTGGTGGCAGATTTGTGGAGACGACGATGACGCCAAGCCGGCGTCGCTGGGCGAATTTCTTGAGGTCGAGCGGAGATTCGGGGATACGGCGGCGTTTTACAATGCGGCTGCGGAGCTTGAAGGTGTTATGGTGAGTCATCAGCAGCAACAGCCACGTAATGGACGGCTGTTGTTTGCTGATGGAAGAGTACTGCCTCCTGCTCCTGATCCTGCCGATGCTGATGCTGATGCTGATGAAACTTCATCAACGGCTGAGGTTCTTTGTACTGGTATCTGTAGATAATATTTGTTCTTATTTTTTTTTTTTCAAAATTAATTTCATTTGGTTCGGCCAACGTCACGTTGACAGTACTTATATGATGAGATTTTATTTTACCGTGATTCTCGGTAGAGTTTGGTTGGAAAACCTCTCTCTAGTTTTTTTTTAGCATTCCTCCTATTAATCTTCTAATTTTAACTCTTTAAGTTTGCCATAATATCAATAAACTATAAAAAGTTTCATATTCTATTTTTGAACTACAAAAAATTTCAAAACAATGTCTTAAAAATGAGTAATGATATACTCACCAACACTCTCACTCACAAAATCTCAACCCTCTCACTGTAGCTACAGTAAACTACAGTAATTCACTGTAGCTACAGTGAGAGAGTTGAGATTTTTGTCAGTGAGAGTGTTGGTGAGTTTATCATTTTTGCTTAAAAATTTCATGAGGGGAGGATAAGGGTCGGATATCTAAGGATGGCAAAAAGGTCCGGTCCGGGATAAAAAAAATCGAGTCGGGTCCTAGAAGTAGAGGCTCAGCTCGGGCCTGATATTAAGTCTGGGCTTAAAAAATAAATTATATATATATATATATAAAATAAATTATATATATTATATATATATATATATATATTTTATATATATATATATTTTATTATTAAAAAATTAGGTCGGACCAAGCCCAAGCCCGAGACGGGCCAGCTCTGGGTCGGGCTTTTCCCGAGTCCGGGCTTAAAAAACATCCCGAGTCGGGACGGACTTATCAAAGTCCGGGTCTGACCCGGCCCATTGCCACCCTTACGGATATCGGGTTGAGTATCATTTTGGGGTCGATAATAAATTGTTATTTTATTATATATTCATATTATAAAAAAATAAATTAAAATTTTTTTCTATAACTACATATAAGTATAGATGGTATTTTTTTTCTGTCTTGTCCCGAACTGGACATATTTTTATGTCTCATTTTAAAAATGGGAAGGGACGGGACATGACATAAATTTATATCGAAAACTCAAGCAGGACAGGACATGACAACAGGATGGGATGAGATTTAAAGGGATCGAATGGGGTTTAAAGAGATGCGGGGCTGGATCGAGACGATTTTTTGTCTCGAAAAAATATAACGGGACGAGACCGGTATGATTTTTCATCCCGGTTTCGTAGAATCTCGTCCTGGCCCATTGTCAACCCTACAAATATAGGTGTAATCGGATCAAATTGATTTGATTAGTGACCGTTCAAGCTTAACTCGATAAGTACTTATAAGTGAGCTCGAGCTTGAATCAAATTTTATATGTATTGTTCGAGTTCAACTCATCAAGAAAATATTGGGATCGAGCTTGAACTCGATTACTAAACGACTCTAGCTCGAATTTTAAAAATTCATTTTTTTTTTGTTTTTATTTTTGTTTTTTGTATTTACTTCTTTAAATTTGAAAAAAAAAATCCTACAAAATTAAAGTGTTTATGGTACACACATATTATAATATCTAATCAAGATGTATCTACATGATTTGAGTCAAGTCTTTTTCAAATAGTGTGCCCAAGTCAAACACAATCTAGTCAAACCTTTGCCATTTGGTTTTGTTTAATAATCAAGCTATTATTTTTAAGTTTGAGTAGTTTATTTATTAAACAAATCGATTTTAAATTAAGTCAAATACGAGTCGAGCTCAAATTATTCATGAACGGTTCATATTCAATTAATTTACAACCTTAACAATATATTTTATACTCTATTGTCAAACAAATAAAAATTTGTACACTTGGTAGCAGCGGGAACTTAGGCATGTTATTAACGTAACAACAGATATATGAAAGATAAACTCCAAATGATGAAGGTAGTGTAGCACTACATACTTCTTTTCCAGTACAACTGTACAACCATTAATATCAGCATTTTGAATGCCACCATTCCATATGAGTTCTAGGATCAATGGCCTGAAAAACATTAAAAAAAAAAAGTTGAAACAAGGAAAACACACAGAGACGCACCTTAAAATCTTCTATAATTGTAATTAGAATGACAATCTTCACATGCTCAATATTATAAAGAATGGGAAAAATTGGGAAAAATAGCCAAACTCTTCTGGTGAAATTAAACGAATTCCCTATAATATTTTAAAAATTAAGTGAAATCCCCTTAAGATTTTGTTATAAATATTTTGATTTTTCAATGTGAAATGTGAGCTATGAATAACAATTGGGACATCTTGTTTTGAACCGGTTTTGTACTATCATTATGATTCAAGATGAAAAAATCATCAAATACCGATCGGTTTTTTGAATTAAGGCAAATCATCGTATAAAATTTTGAATCAAATGATGAGGGATTTCGAATCTCAATTAAGATTATGGATTTCTTAAGCTAAATTTTATGATGGAAAATTTTGTATAGTTTCATCAAACATCAAAAATGTTTTGCTTATTTTCTCCGTAAAGAACTGTAATCACTAATCACCAGCAAAAACAAATGTAATCACCTAATATGATAACTCTGTTATTATTGTAACTTGTAATATTGTAAAGAAAAGATTGTCTCAAATTGATTGGATGAGGAAATAACGAAGGATAAGACGATAAAAATTTGTAGATTAAAATTTATAAGACATAAATTGGAGATACTTAATTATAAATATTTATAGTTAAACATCATAGAAGGGGTTGGAGGGAAAATCTTTGAAGAGGGAAGGAAACTGAATTCCGAAAGGGGGAAATTTTGGTGGCTGGAATAATGGAGGGAAACACAATAGTGGAAACAAGTGGGCTTTTACCTAATTCGGCCCAAAGTGACAGGGCCTGGCCTAAAGGAAAGGAGAATGATGGGCCCAATAGGTGGAAAAGGTAATAGATCAAGATGGAAAGGATGCCGTTAACTCTTGCAAGGGGGAGGGCAAAATTCAAAAAAGAAAAGACGGTGAATGTGGGAGAAGCGAGAATGAGGGAG